>CAWYPQ010000204.1:0-97885 GCA_963965965.1 Trididemnum nubilum
ATCATCTAAAGTTTCGTAAACTACGGTATAATTCTAATTACATTCAACAACTTATCTTGAACAAGAAATAGCGAAACCCTTTTAAGCTGCCACGTGCCAGCCTGCCTACATTTTTACTACACATAGTAGAGGCTTCACTCTGTCTCTTTATATGCTGAATGTCAAGCAGGGAAGTTGAAAATACCATTTTTTGGTTTCGACCCAAAAAGGAATCGAACCCGAGTCTACCGCTACAGCAACAGACGTTCTATTCACTCGACACTAATCGGCAACTATAAAAATCATCAATTCACCAGTGCACGTTCTATTGTCTTTATTCAACATGTAATGTGTAGGGCAGGCGCATGTGTGTTTTCCTTGGGGCAGGCTGAAGCACAAATGCTCACATCCGCCGTTGTCAAGCGAACATGACGTCACGCCTCGCTGACGTGAAGCGTGGTAGATGACAATATCATCGACGTCATTTAAGCCACTCTTGACTGTTTCTCTAAACAGAAGGTAATTGTTGAATTGAGTATTTACCGCCGTGATTGAGAAATTTAGGGTCTCCAAAGGCCATCGCACCTTAAACAAATAGTACGAAATCGGTACTTAACGGTACGAAAAAAGGCCCCCCAAGAGGGTTATTACGTTACAAATCGCAATTGTTACGTTGTCTTTAAAGCAAAACTTACGACGTCTTTCTCACCAAACATTGTATAATGCAGTTCAAAGTTCTCGCCATTTTTAAACAGTAACTAATTATATAGGAACTGGAAAAAAACGCGGTCAGTCTGAACTCGAGTAATTAAAATCAGTAACAACACCTGCAAAATAGTGTTCCCAACAAACTGTTTGGCCGTTAGGCTCTTCAAGGGGTAAGAGTAAGTCTAAACATAAAAAAAAAAATTAAATAATCTTATTTATTTTTAATGCTCAGATTTGCTGTCGCTTTCATAAAGAGCCTAACGGTGAAACAGCATGTTAGTTTTGGGGGCATTATTCTATACGAGTTTTTACTAATTTTTGACTAGCTCTGACCAAACGTCATTGACTTGATCTGGTTCACGGCAACACATTTGAACTTGAGTAATCAATTTATAGCACGTATTTTTCGAGTATCCGATCTTATTCTGGCTCTGGCGATGAGGTGGTGGAATGGCAAATAAAAACTTTAAACCTACTAAGATGGCACACTACTTACTCGTTGACTCCGTTCATCTTATTGGCTTTCATAATTGCGCGTCGTTTTGAATCCGACCAATACACGTGCTCCCCGTACAAAGATAAACTTGATATCGACTCACTACCGTCTCCCCTCACTACATCATACATGTTGTTTCCTGCAATTTGTTATCGAGTTATTAAATGGCAACAGTAGTTAAACGATATGGTTCTAATCTGCACCAACATCTCGCCGCCTCAACGAGGAGGTGCGACCATCATGGTGCTTAACTACACAACAGTTTTAAGAGTTAGAATTTCTCGGAAGTTATTTCTGGTCGTTTCCTTTCAATCTCTGACCTCTTGTCCAGACCAAGATGTATGGCCAAATTATAGGTTTTCGGGAAGTTTTACCGCGTCCAGCAGCTCACGTTTCTCTGAAGGGGTCGTGTAGCACCACCATCATCACATTGTTTCAAATCGTAATGCTCGAACATAAATTGAACAGTTGATACTGATTGTATAGTGGTATTCCTTAGAAAGAGTTTGGGAATGCTAAAACGCTCAAAAAAAGTCCAGTGGCAATATGCCGTTGAATGGTTCGACATAGACATACCGTGCTACTAGTAACATACAACCTCTGTTCAGAATTCAGCGATCCGAAAAGACAGAACAGAAAACAAATCTATTTTTGATAGATTATGCAGTTGGTTGAGCGATAACGCGTTCGTCTTTGGAGCGGGAGGTCTGAGGTTCAAATCTCTGGTTAAATCGGACACAGTGTTGCCAACGGCTCTCCACCGCTGCGACATTTCCTCAAAGGAGCTGTGTTGCGCGGGCGCAATGACGCAAAAACAAGCCCCGCAAATTCGTTACACGCTTCGGCGTAATACAGCGACTATAATCTATAATGAAAGATTTGATGGTTTGTTATTTGATTTTGTTTACATGCAATTTCATATCTTACCATTCATGTCCGATGACACAATCATATTGATTTCATAATCGACCCAGTAGAGTTTCTGACCATCATGATCGATCGTTAGCGAATTAGCTCTTCCAATAGTCGCTTTGTTTATTTGAATTATATTCGACCCATCCATATTAGCTCGTTTTATACGAGGCACACTACCCCATTCTGACCAGTAGATGTGACTAAAACAAAACATGCTTGTTAGTAAACAAAAAAACAAAAACAAACAACGGAAAACAAAAGTGCAGTTTCAGGATTCATTTTTTCTAAATGACTCTTCGATTACAGTCTTACAAATTAAATTCTGAGAAAAATATGTCGCAAAGTATATTTCATAAAGTAAGTTCTTTCCCCCCTATTTTTGAAAGTAAGAACTACAAAATAAACATCTGGATTCCGGAAAAATTGAAATAGACAATAGTAAGCCACCAAGCCAAAGCTCCGTCGCAGACCTAGCTTCAGAATGACGAAAATTTCTCATTGCAAGCAGCTCGGCAACGGCACACTCACATAGCATTTGTTGAAATTTTAAATTTCAAAAAAAATTATTGAAAAAAAAACAAACATGCAAAATAAATGCTCATATAAAAATATTAATGAAATATTAAACGTTGAAACATAAACCAAATGCTTACCCTTTTTCGGGATCAAGGGCCAAGCATCTCGGACTTTCGATATTTTCGTAGACAATTAAACGCCTGCTAAAGTGGTCCATATGAATGGCTTCAATTCGATTGTGCGACGAATCTGCCCAGTAAAGATTGCGTCCAATCCAATCAGCTGCTATACCCTCTAATATGTCGATTCCAACATCAAGAAAATTTTCGATTCTTGTACCGTTCAAATATGAACGCATAATAACCTAAATAATATCAATTACGTCATACTAGTGATAATTTAAAACCTTAAAAGGCGGCCAAAATCGTGCCCTCCAGAAACTGTTCCGCAAATTAGGTCCACTCCTCTCGAGAAGCAGAACATTGAGACGGAGAGCGTTTAAGGTGCAGACATCGCTGGTTAACTAAAGTTCTCATCAGTTATCAGAATATCAGTTTACTAACGCGCTTTTATGGGTCGTACAAGAGCGAAAACTTTAGGGCAAAAAAGAGAATACAAAAGATGAAGCTAAACGCAAGGAGCAAAGTCGATATCACCTACGAATTTTTTGGTTTTTTGAAATTTTCTTTTGCGTTTTGACAAAAACACAGTTTAACAAAACCGCTGAAAGATTTAATCACTACGTGCTAACGCTAAAAATTCCAGGACTTTGACATGATTATACTGAGAAAACTTTAATAAGCATAGTATCGCAATTCGGTATGAAAAAGACCTAGTTATTCAAAGCTTTTCAAAAAATGCATCGTTACCATCTTTTTCATATCAGTCCAATATATCTGGCCGTCTTTGACCAGGAAGTCCATGAAACTTGCGTCTACTCTTGTCTGAAATGGAATTTGTGTGTTGGCGCGAGCGCTATCTAGCGGTAACTTTCTTATTCCACCAGAATTGGTAAACGACATCAACAAAAATGCCTCAGGAATAAAACAATCGGTAAGAGAAGGGGATAATTCCCACCCCGTAGGACAGTGACATCGAACACCCTGCAAAATTTAGGCAAATAAAAGTAGGTTTAACAAAAATCTGTGTTCGAAATTCCTAAGGGTCGTGTGCACCAACGTAGATTACCTTTGATTCGCGGATCATCCAATTTTTTATCTTGTAAATCGTTGGACTTATTCGATTAAAATAAACTGAATTGGCAAGTTTAGAGCATTTATTTCCGAAATTACAAACTAATTATAGCAATTTGCCGAGGCATTTGCACAAATTTTCCCGTGAAATTTTGTTGATCCACCGATCCAAGTTAATCAAACCCCTACACTGTAGGGTACAGTTGTGGCTAAAAGTTCTTTTTCGGCAACTTTTTCCTACACAGAAGTAGCTTACATTTTTTTTTGAAAATTACACCATACCAAAAAAATTTAAAGATTTATGCCTTTCTTTCAATCAAATTGGACCGCACTTTTGTAAAAAAAAAAAACTGCCTACGACTGGACAAATTGGACATGAAAAAACCGTAAACCAAAACCTTATTCTATACTAAAACGTTTACGCTGACAAAAACAAAAAAGGATACTTTGTTAATTTACCCGCGGCGTATAGAGACATAGATGAGAGCACCCTCCATTGTCAACGGCACATGGGTTGGTACCGGTGGTGGCAGCTAGGGACGTGGCATGCAGACCAAATATGTCCGGAAACTGCTCAATTGGTTCGCGTGTTTGTCGGCGATTGTATATCATACGTTCTACTTGTCTCCGCTGAGAATCTGACCAGTAAAGATAGTCACCAAGAACACTGAAACAACACAACGGTTTTTTTGACACAATGGTATTACAGTATCACTATTCAAGCAAAGTTTAAAGTCTTTAGCACGGAGTTTTTTTTAACTTAATTGACTTCGCAAAATACTCGAAACGAATACAAGGCAAAAGGGATTGGCCCGAAGCTATAATTGACCTTTACACTATATTAATGATAAACACAATTTACACCGGTCAATTGTTCACGCGGAAACGCGTTCGTGCCAAGTTCAAACCTCGGGCCGGTCAATTCGGACACAGTACGGCCAACAGCTCGCCACCGCTGCAACATTTGGAAAGAAGCTGTGTTGCCCGGGCGCAATGACGCGGAGATGGGCCCTGCAGGTTGTTACAAGCTTCGACGTAATACAGTTAGTCTAACGAAAGATTTGATTTGAAACGCAATTTACAACAAATTTCGACCATTGAAATAAAAAAAATTGTTAAATTCTTCTGCTTTAATTTTTAGAAAGCTATGAAGACCTATCCGGGTCATCCTATCAAGCAGCTCCATACAAGCCATTTTCTACAACAGAATGAAATCCACCTCAATCCAAATACATGTGGCAACTGATCGGAGAGAAGAATTCTTCTATCAGTGCCGTTTAAAGAAATCATTTCAATTCGATCCATCCTTGCATCGGCCCAGAAAAGTCGCTGATTATGAGCATCCACCGCGAGACCTTAAAAAATGAAAAAAAAAAACTAGTGGAGTTATGTTCAATTGTTCGTAATTACTGGCACTTATGTTCAATGACATGATTCACAGTTTCATTAAGGAATATTTTGAGGCTACTAAAATATATCCGAACTTAGCACATGCATTAAAAAGTTAGTGCTTTGCTATGAGGAAGTTTTGAAAGGGTAGCGTAGCTACCACTTCTGCTCCGTCAATAATGTCATGGTGAACCATAAGTAGTAACGTTCAAAAAATCCAGCACTCGTAGGTAAAAAATATTCAATTTATGTATCTACGCTGCAGTTTGTTCCTACGTAAGCAATAAGGACTCTACATACCGTTTGGCCAATCAATGTCTTCTTGCACCAATACCACTCTGTCACTACCGTCCAAGTTGGCCGTTTCGATTTTAGAAGTCACCCCCCAATCCGACCAATACATTCGCCCTCCTACCGGATCGAGTGCGATGGCCCTGTCCAAATAGTAGGAGTTAAGAAGCGCTCACACAGAACGCGACGCAACGCGAAGCAACCAAAATGTAACGTCATTGACAATTGCGCAAAGTTGCAATCTTCGCGAGCGGTTGTTTAACTTCACTAAGACAAAATTGTTGGTTAGTGGTTGGCATATTTTGAGCAAGTGACGTGAGCGACCACTGGTCGCGTGGCGTCGCGTCTTGTTGAAACGAACTTTAAAGTTAATATTCCGAAGAGACCAGAGTTCAAATTTTGAGGTCTGCGCACAAATTTTGTCTTGTCTACACAAATTCTACTTGCAACCTCTTACCATAGAGTAACTGGACTTTAAATTTTCGATAGTGGGACCGGGTTTGAAACTTGCCGAAAATACTTCCGATAGCGGCCTAAACCGACGTCCAGCCACCTCGACGTGGTAGTGTGGTTCTCTTGAGCACAAAATAAGGGACGAGTCGAAATGGGGCAAAACAAACTTTTCCGAGATTCTAGACCATTGAAATTCGACAGAAAGGGCATCCGAAAACATCAAGAGTTGTCATACTCCATAAGTGTAGAGGCGATACGCCGTTAGCCGTTACACATACATCCTATCTTGATTCAAAATCCAGTTATTAGAAACTGTAGATTAGTTGAGGTCACTGAAGATAAACCTTCCGCAGGTAGAGCTACTAGTATATAGGACAATACCTTGGCTCATCGATTTCAGTTTCGATCAGTATTTTTTTCATGGTTCCGTTAAGGCGAGACACAGCGATATAATTTCTTTTGCCATCTGTCCAGTACAGATTTCTAGCGATCCAATCCACAGCAACTCCGTCTGACTGCTCCACTCCCTCAGATACAACCAATTCTGAGTCTGTAATTAATCAAATAGGTTTACATCGTAAAACAGAAAATTCCATGAGCTAGAAAAATTACGAAGCCACGTCTTGATCAAAAAAAAAAAAAAAATCCCCCTAACAGTGGCGCACTCAAGGGGAGGTTTTGGGGGTCGAACCCCCCTTTTAGAACTCAAAAAACAACATAATTTTGTTAATATAACGCAGTTTGTAACGCTTTGCCATATTTACTTTTCACTAAATAATCACTGCAGTCGTTGTTAATCACTTAAGATGTTTTTTTTGGACTGTAATTTGATCCCGCATTATATTTGCCAAGCAATTGAGATTTTCGCATTTGTTTCAACTACAATATTGCTTCTACAATGTTTGAACTACAAGAGGGATATATTGTGTAACAATGTGGATTAGTATTTGTAATATCCATTTAATAATGGATAATATTATACCCAACCATAAACATCTGAGCAGAACAGAGCTTGACACTAAAAAGAGACGGCGCCATTTAGTGAAAAACGTCGTCCTTATGTAAAAAAACCTACTAAGCCAAATGCACTTCTGCAAAAAAAAAAAAGCAAACAAATCCGTTGTTTGAAGACGAAACCACAACAAAATTACATTCAAACGTCAAGATTTTTATTCTGCAAACGTATTCAGGAATTTAAAAGCAGCTTCTAATAGCGTCAAAGCTATCATTTCCATATGATTTTTTCTGCATTTTCGCGTTAACCTTATAGTATTTTAGGTGATTTTGCAGCATCACACGTCATAATAACAACCCATCGCCTATTTCAGTGTAATCAATCTCTATATATACCATTGCATTTTAGTTTTTCTTCATTTTAGAGTAGATTCATGAAGAAAGCTGGATGAAAACGTTCAATCTAAAGCAGCCTTTTTCAAGACTACCCATTACTCAAAGAGTGGAAATTATGGCTCCGACGCTAATGAAAGCTATTTTGAAATTCTGCGCCACTGACAAGCTTTTTGAATTTAAAACGTATTGATTTAAAAAATTTAAGTAAAATTTGCGATCTTTCAGCATTTAAACATATTTTGGACTTGACCAATAAGTGTGCGCGGGCTGATTGGACTGAGAAAATAAATTCTTTCAAACTCTTCCAAATCTTAGTAATTAAGCTTTTTCTAATTGCGCTAAAAACGCTTAAAACTTCATCCAAATGGCGTTAAAATTGCTATTTTTTTCCGAAAAATTGCAAGAATTGGTCAGCGGCTGGGGGCTTCGCCCCCAGGCCCCCCTAGCGGAAAATTGTCATCTTGCACTCAATCTTCAGAACCAACAACTTTCAAAATCGTCATTACAAGGTTTTTGAATTAAACAAATGTTGTAACGATGCAAATATTACCACGAAACCCTGTTTGACTATAACTTAATTAACTGCAATTGGGTACTGGTGGCTTTTAGCAAAATTCAACCTCTCTCCCTTTAAAAATTTCTGGGTGCGCACCTGCTCCCCATTAAAAGTTTACCAGCTTGATATTCCCCCCAAAAAAACTGATATAGTCATAATTGTATGTTTCATAATAAAAGTATGGATTAATTGTATGGACGGCTCTATTTTACTGCAAATTTTACATCTACTTCTTTATTAATACTGACCTAAATCCGGATTCTAAAACTAACCCCAATCTAATAATTGATTTAAATGCGCGGATAAACAGTCTTCATCTTCATTTTACTCTCTTTACCTACAAAATTTTCGGTTAAATAGTCGCTTCCTAATTATATTGAAAATGTCTCTGAAAAATCTGGGAACTTTTATTGTTACTAGTCAAATATTTTAGCCTTAAACTTCCAAAACCAATTAATTCACTTTACCTGATCCATTTAAGCGAGCTCGAAAAATCGCTTCTAATTCATGGTCAGTCCAATACACGAACTGGTCAACCGGATCAAAGGTAATTGCCACAGCGTGCTGCACATTTGTCGACGTTATCACGACATCGCTGTAATCACTCGTGTCCAACGAGATCATTCGAAGATCGGTACGGCGGGCCACAAGTAAAAACTCCCGCGGACCTGAAAATATCGTTCCGATGTTTGCGCGTTCTAACAGCTACGGTTGGTGGAACTCCCTGTCTCTTTCCTGAGAATGAGAACATGGCGGAATTCCACCAAACCCCAGAGATGAGCTGGAAAACCCGGAAAAGTGGCCAACTTTGCAATAGTCCAAGTGATGGCATTCCATCATCACACAGTCTATCTCTGCTGTTGGTTAGTGGACAACTGATGGCTGTTCTACGACCCAGTGGATGCAAAGCAAGTAATGAACAGTTCACTGTGAAGAGAATTAGACTACAACGCATTGCATACAGCACATTTTGCTTTTTTTTTTTTTCTTTTAAGCTTGCTTGTCTCCTTGGAACAAGGATTCTTGACCAGGAGTGCGAGGTGTTTTGGGGGGCTGAGACCAGTGGATCTTTAGTATCCTGGCAAAAAAAATACGCGTGTTTTCACATTTGCTCTTCTTAAATTTTCAGCACAAAAATCGTCGAAGACCATTTTGAGTGTTCAGCCGTTTTCGCTTTAAATTTAAGTTTAAAACTTCGCGCAAAAGCGTCGTGATTTTTTTTGACATGCTTCTTAGTTTGAGCGAGGGGTGCAAAAACTGGTTGTGATTTCAAAGAGGCGAACAAGAAAAAGGTAAAAACTACTACCTTACCATTTTCGCAAGTCCTTCTATCAGGTTTCAGCTTCACCCCGGTTGGACAAGCGCATTTGTAGAAAGGTGGATCAGGGGACAGGAGACACAAATGGGAGCAGCCGCTGTTACGATTTGCGCACGGATTGGACTCTAAAAATTTACTGGTAATGAATATATTTGCTTAAATAAATTAGAAAGAAATGTTTCTTTCAGGTGTGAAGAATCTGCAAAAGCCTAAAAAAATCCATTGTCGTCGTGGTTGTTCGTGTAAATAGTCACAAAGAAACTTCAGGTATCTGTTTCTTCCCGTTCGGGGCCCGGTTGCATTTTGACGACGTAAACCCATATTGTTACCATCTACCACTTTTTTCTGTTTATTTTTAGCTTAATACGAGATTTTGAAAAATCAGCAGCGTGGTCTCTTGTGGTTTTAGGCGCGTGACTGAAAAGTCTACTTAAGCTCTCAATTAGAGTTCAAAACGATAGTTTAACTTAATTCATTCAGATTGATAGCTAAAAGTCGTAATAATCTGGTAAATAAACCTTAGCAAAAAGCCGCTTTTCTTTGATCTAAACTTGTAAATCTTTGTAAAAAGTTATCCGATGCCTTTATTCGAGTAATGAAACCAAAACAAATACAGCTGCATGCATCCACCTGTAAAATGAAATGGCTAAGAAGTTATCGCATTTCAACAAACTGGTTTGATAAGAATTAAAAATACTGGTTGGTAAATATCATAAGGCACTTTTTTTGAAAAGATGTGATTTCTGTTTTACCCAAAATAATTGATGTAGGCATTAACCAGTCACCATCATTGCTAAAAATATGTCTCAATGCATTGTGGGTGCTAAAATCTGTCGCAAATCATAAAAAGTCGTATGCTCCGACTTCGATTATCTTTGAACAGCGGATCATCAATTTTCTGTCTTCTACAACGATAAACTGATTACATTAAAATAAATTGAATTTGCAAGTTAAAGGAGCTATTCTCAAAATTAATTTCGAATTATTGCAATTTGTCCCAACTATTCCCCTAGTTTTGTTAATCCTCGCATCAAAGTTAATCCAAGTTACGATTAAAAAAACTTAAAGGCAAACTCAACAGAGACGAATTGAAGTTAATTCAAGATACGACTTAAAAAACTTGAAGCAATCTTAACCGAGACAAACTTGGTTACCCATCAAGTGCTCCGGTACATCACTACTTTTTTGCTAACAATGTCCAAGTGTTTAATGGTACGATTGTAGAATTATTAAATAAGGAAACAATATTGGAAGTAATATGTCAAAAAGTAACCAAAGTGCGTTGGGAAGCTAAAAACAAGCATACCGTACAAAGCACTACACTTGCAAACATGATCAACATCGAAAAAAATTAGATCTTAAGCATGATTTCGGTAAGTAATTTTCTTTCTAGAAGTACTAAGTACTCTTATCAGATTTGAGGATGCAAATTCTGACTGTAAATCAATAGCCGCAAGTATTCTTGCGATAGATATTTTCTGGAATCGATTCTCAGTTGATGCTAATATATTATGATAGCAACATGCTATGCGAGTTGAAAAAGCCGTCCCAATTGCAAGCACGTGACACAACAGAAAGCGATTTTTTGTTCAACTAGAAAAACTATGACGAAAATAAAAAATATAAACAAAACAAGTGAATTATACTCGTAATTTAAAACTAATTACCGGTAGGTATTTCGTGAAAAAGAGTAAAATTGAACAGAAAGTGTTACATGTTTTGGCTTTTTAAAAAATCGACTTCGTTTTCTACGAACAAAAAGCTAAAAAGCAAGTTGAACAAAACAAATAATGGCTCGGCAGCTTAGATCAAAGAGCTTAACTTGTCAGATTAAATAAAGATGAGAAAAACAAGCGACAAACTAAATAGACTAAATGAAAAGAAAACCTAAGATTTAACAGCATAAGCACTAAATCTCTCAACAAACTAAATTCTAGGCATAATTATCAAGATATAGCTCACTATCAATCCGGCAATAATTGAAAAACAAGCAACGAAAAAGGGTTCTTTAAAGTAAAAAAATAAGGTCTTGACTCTTTTGGCACAAAAATAAATTACAGTTGCAAAACAAATTGAAGCTTACACAGAAATTCGCTTTGATCAGATGGTTTTAGTGTTTCCTGCATCTTCAACCTCTATTTACCGCCTCAAATTACAGTGATTTGGTAGGCGAAATAATTCTTTATAACGAGCTTCGGGCGATGAATGTAATTAAGGCATTCTTCGCAATCAGACAGAAGCTTAATTTTCGAAGGCTTAAAATTTCTGGTTCAAGTGCAAAACGCTTTGTTAAATTCTGCGGCACTTGATATCTATAATATGAACAAATTCAACAACTGTCAATTTTCATACGAATAGCGAAATAGCGTGATAACATGGAATTAACATTTCATGAAAATTTCAAGACAAAATTTTAGCGGAAATTTACTGTTTTTCAGGCCTTTTCTTCAGTTTTGGAGCTGGGTAAGAAATGAGGTTGGGGTTAAGGTTAAAAACGCTCTTCTAGAAAATACTTTATTATGCTTAAGTAATGTAGTAAACCACTGCCTTGTTATATGTTACCTGACTTCTGTCTTGTTCTGTGATAAACTTGCAAATCCATTGGTGAAATGTTATCTTTTCTAATAACACGCGGAAAACCGGATCCGTTTTTATACAAAGATTGCAAGGAGTCCGTGGCCCAGTCCGTCCAATAAATTTTATCGCCAAACAACGAGATAGCGAAAGGATGCTGCAGAGCTCCAAAGCGCCTGGGACTGTCCAAATTTCCATATTCATTTTGGAGAAACGGTGGTGTCGTAGTAGATGGCAAAGACGTAGGCACTCCAGTTGGTGGCAAAACGTGGAATCGAATTTCATTGTCATTGATAACTAGCTCCCTTCAAACAAAAGAAAACGATTGTAAGATTTAGCCATGTTTACGCGCAGAATTGCTCGAACCATAAGACAGCTACACAACATGACAGTCTTCAAGTCACGCTACAAAAGTGGGACCATTTTCTAGAGAGGTTTCAAGTCAAATATTTCATTGTACTCGCTGTATTACGTCGCAGCGTGTAACGAGCTTGCAGGGCCCATCTCCGCGTCTTTGCATCTGCGCAACACAGCTTCTTTCGAAAAAATGTTGCAGCAATGGCGAGCCGTTGGCAACACTGTGTCCGATTTGACCTGCCCAAGATTTGAACCTCAGCCTTTCCGCTCCAGAGACGAACGTGTTACCGTTCCGACCAACCAGTTGGTAAGCGAGGTTTCGCATACGTATACGAATATTATTCGTACTAAAGGTCAGGCAATCAACTTATAAATGCTACAGCAAATTTTTTTTGATCCCGTATGGAATTAAACCACATCTCTCAATCAGTAGCGTTCAGCCAGTGCCCTAAGTTGTAAAACCACATTCCCAAAAATACCAAGATGGTTTTGAAATAACATCCAATATCACAAAATCTAAATTTGAGTCGCAATTAGTTGAGCAGTTTCAAAGCAAATAAAAAGTTGCAGTTTATTCACTTGAAAGCACCTGCTACTGCCATCCATATTCATTCTATAAATAGCGTGATAATTTGCCTCCACCCAATACACTTTTTCTTCTTCGTAGTCAAGAGCTATTCCATTAGGCCAGTAAATATCCTCACTAATGAGGGTTTTTCTCTTTGACCCGTCCATTCCAGCACGCTCAATTTTCGGAATTTCACCCCAATCAGTCCAATACATGTATCTGTGGACAAGTTATTAGAATAGAAATTAATGTAAACTGTTTCTTATCTCTTTCAACTTCAAATATTGTTTGTACTTGTTATAAAACGCAAAAATATATAATGAGTTGAGCCGTTGATAGGAATGCCCATGTGTAATTGTGACTAAGCTCGAGAATCTTCTGCAATAAAAATTCTACATTGGTAATAACTAGCGGCAGTATTTGTTTTGACCAGCCTGAGAATTGAGCACATGACTTTCTGTTCAATAAGCAAGCACAAAAACTACTGACCAAGAAGCCGATTTTTTTCCTTTTCCAGAACAAATTTTAGTGAATACGTAAAATTTCTGAGATGCTCAATGATAACTAAAAGAAAAATGGTTCTTAAATGGACTTTTACGAAGGGCAACTTTTTCTTCGCAGTACACGTTTTTTTCTCAAAAGTTATACCTGATTTGTCTTCGAGATAAAGTATATCATACAATATGTTAGATTAAAAGCTATAACACAAGAAAATTACAAACCTTTTAGCAAGGAAATTAAGAACCTTTTAGAATGGACCCAAATTACAAACCTTTTAGCTTAGCAAAAATTGTAAGCAACAACGAAGAAAAAAAGCTAGAACTCTACAGTTCAAGTAACTCTCCACTGACCTTGTATGTGGATTGACAGCAATGGCACGGGGTTGGTGAAGATTTCCCCAAATGAGAACTTTTTCTGACGAACCATCCAGTTCACTGACTTTAATGCGTTTGCTTTCGGCATCAGACCAATAAAGTTTTTTGTTTATCCAATCACAAGCCAAACCATCCGGCTTTTCAACACCAGTATCAACTATAGTGCGCTTCTTGTGAAAAGGGTCTGATAAATCGATGCACTGGATTTTTCCCTGAAAATTTGGTAATTAAGCACAGTGTTATCTTTTAGAGTATGATAAGTCTGCTTGTTTCCCAAAATCTGTGATTTTTCTGTGGTTATAAATAGGGATGAGCCGATTAATCGGTATCGGCAAGTATCGGCAATTTTTTTGGAATCGGCATCCGTAAAATATGGCCGATACTTGCCGATTCTTTGAACATATTAGCATTGCTAATTTTTTTTAATAATAGTTAATTGAAAAGGGTCTGATAAATCGATGCACTGGATTTTTCCCTGAAAATTTGGTAATTAAGCACAGTGTTATCTTTTAGAGTATGATGAGTCTGCTTGTTTCCCAAAATCTGTGATTTTTCTGTGGTTATAAATAGGGATGAGCCGATTAATCGGTATCGGCAAGTATCGGCAATTTTTTGGGAATCGGCATCCGTAAAATATGGCCGATACTTGCCGATTCTTTGAACATATTAGCATTGCTAATTTTTTCCGATCAAATCGTTTTGCATTTGTATTTTTTACGAAACAGAAACAATTTTCTTTTTACGAAAGCGTTTACACACGTTACGAAACGAAAAACTGCAAATCGTAAAAGCAAAAATGAAGCAAAGAATGCTTTGTTGCGAGAGCATTGCTTATTGTTTGCTCAGTTGCATATTGCGCAAAACGATTTTACTTTCAGTCTTAACACCAGCTTGTTTGCAAAGCTTGGCTTAAATCTAAACACGACTCCACTCAAAATAACTTTGTCCGGCATATATATAAAAGTTATATAGTAATCAAAGAATTGGAATCGGCATTTTTACACGGATCGGCATCAGTATCGGCAAAAATTTTGGCATCGGTGCATCCTAGTTACAAATACACTATTAAAAAATGAATCAATTTCTACCTAAAACCAAGCACTGAAAAAATTGACCGAAAGTCTGTTGGATTAAAAATTTTTAATTTTTGTATGTGATGTGTGCAGTGTTATAATAACCATTCTATTTGAAAAAGCGACCCCGGATCTAATCATTCTATTTGAATAAGACGCCCGTGTGATGATCCCGATTAATGATGAAACAGTCTATTGAGTTAAAAATTTTTAAGCGTGACGTGTACTGTGCTATGATATCCGCTCTGGCCAACGATGCCGAGCACTTTTCTGAAACAATCGAATTGAAACTTTTCTCATTGACCTTAATGGTTACATAGATTGCAGTAGAAATTGTCGTTGCAGCGCAGATTTATCCTTCTGTAACCAGACAGTGTCAGACGCTGATTGTTGGACGATCTGCACACTTTTCTTTGCATTGACTACTTCATGATTGAAGAAATCCGCACCTACTTAGAAGTTTCCAGTGATCCAATGTTCCTGTGGATTTCTTCGAATTCTTGCCCACTGAATTTGCTGCTTGTTAGAAACCACCCAGCAGAGATAATCATCGTAATGCGTCTTATCCAAGGCGGTCTACGACTTTTATGCGCGGACGTTTATGCGCGGACTTCTTGCGCCGAGACTTTTAGGTGCCAAGAGGTAAATTTTTTTTTTTTTCAGAAAAAAGTATTTTTCCAAAAAAATTTTTTTTCAATTTTTTTTTTCAAAAACGTATTTTTCTTTCAAATAAAAAGCTTTTTTTCGAAAAAAAAGTTTTTCAAACAAAAAAGTTTTACTTTGATGAAAATGTAACGATTTTCGAAGCTATTCATCTGACACTTGTCAAGGGGAATCGTCAGACTAGAGAGTGCAGGAAAAGCAGCGGCTACAGAAAAAAGCCAAGCAGTGATTGGCTGGAACAGGATCAACGAGAGAGCGTCATTTGTGCACAACCTTTACGTTGAGAACAAATTCTTTTTGTCGGTAGAGGGCGGGATTAGAAGTTTTGATAAAAGTGACATTATTGAAAAAAATACAATAAGAAATCAATTTTTTGTAAAACTTTTTTTGCTCTCCTTCCATCTATCTACTTCTAAAGTCACTTTTATCAAAACTTCTAACCTCGCCTTCTGCCGACAAAAAGAACTCGTTCTCAACTTAAAAGGTTGCACACAAATGACACTCTTGCATCGATCCTTTTCAAGCCAATCACTGCTCGGCTTTTTTCTATAGTCGCTCCTTTTCCTGTGGTCTCTATTCTGACGATTCCTCGTGACAGGTGTCAGATGAAAAGCTTCGCAAACATTAACATTTTAATCAAGGTAAAACTTTCTTAAAAAACGTTTTTGTTTTGGAAAAAAGCTTATATCTGAAAGAAAAATACGTTTTTGAAAAAAAAAAAGTTTTTGTTTGAAAAAAAATTTTTTTACCTCCGGCGCTAAAACCGAGAGACATAAACGTCCCTCGCCTAAACATTCGCGCTTAAAAGTCATTGTCCGTATCCAAGGACGCAACAATGTGACCAGGGTGGGGGTTGAGCCCAGAACATGCAATCATGGTCGTTGTCAAAACAATGTCATCGATAAAATGACGCCTTTACCCATTCTGCCATACTAACAAAATGAAAATAAGAAAACTCAGCAAAACCTTAGGAAAAAGTATCCACTTTTTAAGTGCAAGAAAATTGGAAGCTTCCAAGCAAAATTTGTTTTGATTGCAGGGCTTTAATCGTTTTTTGTACAGCGTCAATGCCATATTTGGACTTTGGGGGTCACTTGGTAAAGAATTTTTGTGATTCTCAACAAGCAAACTTTCAAAGATGGATTCATCTAATAGGTAAGATTACTAACTTATGAAATACCAACTGAAAAGGGCTTGGAAGAATAACTTTTTTTCTTAACTCAACAGGCCAGATCTGAGATAACTAATAAACTTACACTATCAATCCAATAGACAAGTTTATCTTCATAAATATAATCACAAGCTGCAACCTGGTTTAGTTTATTCACAACAACATGATCACTTTTACTGGAGTTGTCCAAGGATATCAATCGAATATCAGCACTATTGGCAAGCAGAATCTGAGCAGTATCTAAACGAAAAACAAATCAAAGTTAATTTTTTGAGTCGTTACATGACCATTGACTTAAGTTTTTGATGAAATTGAGTGACCAAAAAAGTCTACCAGTTAGCCAATTAGGTCACTATTACGAAGCTATTACCCCACAAAAAGGTTAGCATATTTAGTATTTTAGCATGCAAGCCTGAAGGGTCCATGACAACTGACCGCAACAACCAGACCACAAACCAAATAACGCCAATTAGCTAAAAAGACCAATCATAAGCATATTTTACTATCCCCAGAGCCATCTTGCTCAAACCCTCACTTTGTGACAAAATCAGTGACCAAATCACTGTAACGAAACCGTTGGTTCGTGGTCAGTTTGTCGCGGTCAGTTGACCTGGCTCAAGCCTGAAAACCTGGAACTTTGAAATCTACAAAATGGCAAGTCTGTACTGTCAGGAAACTGATCACAAAATTTTAAAACTGACCAAAGTATTCTTCTGTTTGATTAAAAATTGTCAGCAAAAACTAAAAAACATTCAAAGAAACAAATAGTTTAGTAGGAAGTAGGCTATTGTGCCATTTTTCGTAGACTATTGAGAAACACTGTGACAAAATTCTCCATGCAAGCACTACTAGGCTACAGGTTGCTTGCAAATTTAACAATTAATTCTGCAAGCACATCAGTACTTGTCTACATTTTACAAGCATGCCAGTCACTACAACTACTTACACAGGCGTCAATTTTGAGGTGGCAAGGAGGTGGCACCCCCTCGGGTCTGACACTGACAAGGCAAAATATGTAAGGCCCTTTTGGTTTTTTGGCATGTAATGCAAACTTGGCACCTACAGGTAAATCCGTGCTTTCAATCAAAAGCAAGGCCCATAACTTAGCGGTACATTCAATAAAATTATTATACAAAGGAAGGTGTAAACAAGTAATCCCAAATTCCCGACTTAGATAAAACCAGAATGCGGTGAAGACCTTTTTTTTCTTTTTTTGGTCTTCACCTAAATTTAAGGGCAAAATTCCAAAATTTTGGACTGAAATAGAATCATCAAGTTTAACCAAACTTTGCGAAAAAGTTTTGTCCACTCGGAATTTGCTGAATCAACAAAAACTCAACGCCTATGACTACTTACAATTGTAATTATTTCACTCTCAATCAGAAATACGAAGGGTTGCAAGACATTTCACCATTCACACATCCTATGTAACCATTAAGCCAATTTTATCAGCAAATCAGTGTTTTTGTTGGACGTACGCCGACTCATTTTTGGATTTTCCATTGTTTACTATAAGAAAATCACCAAATTTTTGGGTGAAGGCTGACTCACCAAAACGAAGGAGCACTGCACACCTCTATCATAACATTCCAACCATAAGTGCTTTGTGTAGGGTTTTTTGTACAGGAAGAGGCTGCTGTTACAATATGTAAGAATAAGAAAAATGCTATCCTAACCCCAACAACAACCCTAAACCTCACCCATTCTCTAACAGTAGCTATATCCCTAACATTAATCTTAACCCAAACTCAAAATCCAACCAAAACCCAAACAATAATGGAAAAAATAAAAGAGTAAATGAGGGCTTTTTGCTCTCTTATTCTCTTAATCAGTAATGGGCATTACATAACATCGAAGCAGGACATCCCAATGCGAGACAACTCACCCAGAGAATCCTGACGGTAGGGACATCCTGATGCTCGGGACATTCTGATGCCAAAAGCTCCAAACTTTCGCGCTCTGCTTGTTTCTTTTTCTTTTCTCTTTTTTGCACTACGCCACAGCTACTCTTTTTCTCAAAATGATTAACGTCCCGTTATTGAGATGTAAGTATATTATTTTTCGTTAATTCCTATAATAATAGGCAACAATAATATCATAATCGTTGTATAGTTTAATTTCGATTTGCGGTGCTTGACTTTGAATTACAGGGTGTTCATAAAGTC
Organism: Trididemnum nubilum; assembly: GCA_963965965.1. Taxonomy (NCBI): domain Eukaryota; kingdom Metazoa; phylum Chordata; class Ascidiacea; order Aplousobranchia; family Didemnidae; genus Trididemnum; species Trididemnum nubilum. The sequence continues at coordinate 18,611 of CAWYPQ010000204.1, forward strand.
TTGATACAATTTCGAAATTTTTTTGTGAAGTTAATTCTCAAAATAGCTTAACCAGGTTGGTTTTATTTTAATCAGAGCTGCTTAAAGTTTTTACTTAAAATAAAATTTTGTGTTTCAGATATGATTTTTGTGTGTTTTATGAATGTGTTGTATAAACCCTTATTAAATGATTACTCCTCAAGAGAAGGCCCAATGTGTATCCTGGTTCATGGAAACAAAATCGGACTTTCAGATTCAGCAAAGGTGCAGGACTATGTATGGAAAAAATCCACCATCAAGTTCTTCAATTCGTCAATGGTACAAGAAATTTAAGGAGACAGAGTCAGTGTTGGATGCAGTGAGAAGTGGGTGACCAAGAACATCCGCGGAAAGCATCGAGAGTGTTAGACAAGCATTTAGTCGTTCTCCTGTGAAGTCCATCGGTACTGCTGCCAGAAAATTGGAATTACTACTTACAACAGTGCAGAAGGTTATATACAAAAGGCAACGATTGTATGCTTACAAAATGCAAATGTTACAGAGACTTCAGCCAAATGACAAGCCAAAACAAAAAAAAGTTTGTAGATATCATGCAGCAACGAATTTCTGAGAATGAAGAATTTTTTGAGGATGAAGAATTTCTCACTGCATCCAGCACTGATCTTGTCTCCTTAAATTTCTTGTACCATTGACGAATTGAAGAACTTGATGGTGGATCTTTTCCATACTTAGTCCTGTACCTTCGCTGAATCTGAAAGTCCGATTTTGTTTCAATGAACCAGGATACACATTGGGCCTTCTCTTGAGGAGTAATCATTTAATAAGGGTTTATACATCACATTCATAAAACACATAAAAATCATATCTGAAACACAAAATTTTATTTTAAATAAAAACTTTTAAGCAGCACTGATTAAAATAAAACCAACCTGGTTAAGATATTTTGAGAATTACCTTTATAAAAAAATTTTAAAATTGTATCAGGACTTTATGAACACCCTATATATTTTTAATATTTTCTTTAACATACAATTCCTTTTAGAGCATTTTTCTCTATAAATTAACCACATGTTTATTATTATTCATGAAATATCTATGAGGTTGTTTAATAATAGCAAAATATATTAATACTTTTAAACACAGCAGTCGATCATTATTTGAAACTTATCGCTAGCATTTTTACAGATTCACTAACTTGGCTTTTGATTTTATCAAGATTCTTTTCGCGAAAATACAATTCGCTGTTGAGTTGTTTCTGCAAAAAAGAGATTCCTACGAAGTTAGCAATTAACGGAAAATAATATACTTACGACTCAATAACCAAACGTTAGTCATTTTAAGAAAAAACTGTAGCCGTGGTGTAGTGCAAAAAAGAGAAAAAAGAAAAAGAGAGAAGCAGAGCGCTAAAGTTTGGAGCTTTTGGCGTCAATATTTCCCAAGCGTCAGGATTCCCGTGGTGAGTTGTCTCACGTCAGGTCGGTCGCGTCAGGATGTCGCGGACTGACATAACATAACACTAGCCACTTCTTTTTATATCAACTTTATCAAAACAGTCACAATAATATATTGGCACCTAATACAAGATAATATGGAAATTATAAAAGATCTAAGATCATATCGGTATATACATAAAACAAAATTTTGTAGAAGTTTGATCTGGAGCTTTTCTGCTTTGTAAAACTCTGCCAGTTGCATTGGATCATCAGTTATTTACTAGGCTATACTGTACCGTAGCAGTTAACACTGAACGAATTCCTACTAAGACTGACAGAGCACTTTGAAATGCCGATGGCAACCTGACAACCAATAAAAAGTTTCATACTACATACAACATAGTGTACTGTATATGTCCTCGCAGAATAATTGGTACAATGTGATTCACTGAACAAATCACCATAACCAGATTGCTTACCTTTTAATCCAGCTGATAAACTGATCCATGCATTAATGAGAACTACAAAAAGTAAAAGGCCTAAAGTGCGTGTTGTTTTTTCCAGTTTTTTATGGTAAGAGTTTGAACAACTTTTCATATTTTCCAAATCCAAGTCAGAACTAAGAAGTTCCAAAGTAAGTCTGTTTCTTGTTTAGTTCAGTCGTTACTAATACCGGTAACTTGTTGACTGTGTTAGCTAGCAAGGTACCGATAGTGGACGATAGCAATTCAAAGCGACCGGTACCAATTTCTTATTCTGTATTGGTTGGTACCAGCACAGTAATGCTGATTGGCAGTGATTGCTGAATGGTGCAGTATTTAAGCATTGACAGAATAATGTAGGCTAGGCTAGGCTAATCTTTCAATTGTGTTCTTCAATCAAGCTAACAAAGTGACTTGAAGTCTGAAGTCTTAGTCTACTACTCTTAGCAATTCTGCATTAGAAACTGCATTGTCTTCAATTCAAAGCATACAAATTTACATCATTTTGTCATCATCGCAATCTGCTTAGTTTTAAGTTTTACAGTAAACAGTACAGTGCAAGTTTTCCAAAGTTACAGACAGACAGGCAGAGGTGTATAGCCCTAGTCTGCAGTAACAACAACAAAAGTAGCTCCACTTAAGTAAAAGTAGCCTACGTACTAAGGTAGAATTTGTCCGTAACGAGCACTTTTAAAGTAATTATCGTATATTTCTGGATAGTTTTTACTTTGGAAGTGGCTATTTTGCCTCGAAAGGCAAAATAGTGTTTTTCCTCTGTTTGGGTTAAAGTTGGGATTAGGGTTAGGATTAGAGTTTGGGTTAAAGGGCTATTTTGGTACTTGTGGCAAAATACCCTAGCCATTAGGACTATTTTGCCTCCAAATGGCAAAATAACATGGGCTATTTTGCCTCTAGAGGCAAAATAGCCACTGCCTTTTACTTGCTTACTTTCAACATGAAGAAATGCTACTGTACCAGGTACCGGTACTACTGTACTAGCACTGAGCATTTTGATTCAGAAGAGTAGGCTACAAAGTAGCCAATGCTGCAGACTGTGGTTTTAACTTTAAGCCACAAATTTGTCAGACAGTTGAGTTTTCTACCTGCAACTGTTCAATTATTGGCATATAAGTCATGTTGGCAAAAAGAAAAATTTTATGAAATGATTTTATATAAATTCTGCAGGACATGATTTTCAAATCTCAAAGTTTTGCTGTTGTTCTTTTTGATTTAAGTATAACAAAAACTACACTATACTGGTACCCATAGATGGGCACAAGTCCGTTAATCGTTAATCCGTTAATAACGAAGCTAACTTTTTCACTAACTCGTTAATCCGTTAAAAAGTTTTTTCATGTTAACGGACTAAATTAACTTCCGTTAAGTTCTGTTAACTTCCGTTAAGGTTTTTATCGTAAATATCTTGCAGCTTTGTTGTGCATTTGAACTTGTTTTTATGTTGAAATTAGATTAGACTGTAAAATGTAACTTTCAAAACACAAAAAGACCACCATAGCTATAAATATTTCCTTAAAATCAGCTCAACAGCGTCAATACGTGTTCTAGAAGCGAGTGAATAAAACGTAATGTAAATTACACGCAAAATGTTAACGGATTAACGGACTTTATTAACTTCCGTTAATTAAAGTTGAAAATAACGGATTAACGTTAACGGAGGTGTGAAGTTTGTTAACGGACTAGTGGTTAACGAAGCTAACGTTTTGCATTAACTTGCCCATCTATGCTGGTACCCTGTTCCACTATTATTCATTTAGTAGCCTACTTCATGACTTCTTGAGAGAGTTAAGACTAAGAGGTCAAAAGACCAAGCATTATGTGGCATTGGTAGAGATGTGAAGGTAGTCGACTAGTAGTAGTAGTTATACACATACACTACTGAGTTTATCGGTTGAATAATTTGTTTAGGTAGTGGCTAGTTTGCCTTCATAGGCAAAACAGCCTAGTTCCATGCTATTTTGGCTCTAGAGACAAACTAGCCCTAAACTGTAAATACTATTTTGCCGTTCTAAACACTGTCGTGGTCGTTGACTTAAGCTTTCGGCGGTGACTTGAACCCTAACAGAAGTAAAATACTAGGCCTACCGATATTTTACGGTACCACTATGATTCCGGCGGAATAATGCGTTTTAAGTCACGCGATTCGACACCGCTCATTGAAAAAAGCGAAATACGCGAATAATGCTAATGGTTTTGGCATCGCACAACTTCATATTTCGGGCAAGGTGAGTTTACACCAAGGATGGCAGTACGGTACGGTACGTCTAGAATTTGCGTACTACGTACCTCGCACCTCAAACCGCACCGTACCAGCGTAGCGTACTTCACTTCAATTTTTGAAGCGTACCGTACCAACTTACCGTACCCGTACCACTCCAAAAAACGCGTACTGTACCAGCGTACCGTACTTCTTAGCAAAAATTGAGGCGTACCGTGCCAACGTACCGTACCGTACAGTACTGCCATCCTTGTTTTAAACACTATCCGTGTTTCGTCCGTTTTTGTCCGCTTTTTTTACGTTTGTGCTTTTCTGTGAGCAAGTATGTCCTTTTTCATCCGCATTTTTATATGTCCATATCCGCACTAATCAAACTGTCACATAGGCTACTGGACAAAAGTTGTCCGAAAAAAATTTTTTGCGAAGGGGTACAGCCTTATTTTGAAATGTCATTCTTATTGTACATACCAGGCGCGTAGCCAGAAATTCGCAATGGGGGTCTGTTTTGGAGTCTGGGGGCAAAGCATCCAGCCGCCGGAGGCACGAGGGTCTGGCTCAAAAATTTTGCATTATTTTGCAAAACTAACTTAATTTTAGAGCTATTTTAATAAAAAATAATGCTTTTAAAATGTGGCATAGAAATCGGCAGCGTAACATGATTCAACTGGTTGCATAAATGGGCTATGTGGGAAGTGGCTAATGATAACATTGCAGTTCACTTGTTTACATGCTGGTAAATCATAAAATCCTATTATTCAATAAAACTTCACGGAGTAATCTATTTCGTCTATATTTTATAAAGAAAAATAATTGGGGGGGTGCTAATGGAAAGATATTAGAGAGAAGTGATTGGTAATTAACTAACACTGAATAGCCCCCCATCCCCCCTTTTTCCTAAGTTTATAATACATTTGTTGATAAAACTTATGTTTGGCGTTTTTACACAAGCGATCAAATTTGATTGTTTATTTTTAGGCAGTTTTTAAAGTTTTCATTGATTTGTGACTTCAATTTTTGACAAATTAGCCCCCCTCCTGAATATATGTTTCAAAAGATGCTTTAAATCACTTTTTAGTCAATTCCAGCTCAAACAAACAGTCTCAAAAGAGCTAAAAATGTGGTATTTTTCTTATTCTGCATTTTGGTTGATAGGCCAATGGGGGGCGGGGCTATAGCCCCCTTCCCCTGGCTACGCTACTGGTACATACACAGAATTTTTGACCAAAATTTTTATCAATATATAACGGTCTACTTAGTGCGGATATGCACTCATAAAAATGCGGATAAAAAAGCGCGTACTTTTTTAAGAAGAAGCAAAAGCGTAAAAAAACGCACAAAAACGGACACTGTTAAATTCACCTTCAGACATTATTCAAACTCATTTTGTTGATATTAACTTTAAAGTGCCCCTATTTGGTCATATATTCTAGAAGGGAAACTTAACGCTCCACTCGAAAATAGGGTGCATTTTGTCAATATCGTGGGGGAATAGGGCTCAAATTTACATTTGTCGACACCCAATTTGGCAGCTTTTTCAAGTTTTTTAAAAATCCCAATACTCCAAATTTTGTCATTTTTGAAACTTATTCCGATGACATTATCTTTAAAGTGCCCCCTATTTGGCCATATATTCTGGAATGGAAATTTAGCACTGTAGCCTACTCGAAAACGAGGTGCATTTTGTCAATGTTGAGGGGGAATAGGGATCAAATATAAAGTATTGCGATGTTACAAGAACTCAAAAAAGCCGCCAAATTGGGTGTCGACAAACGTAAGTTTGAGCTCTATTCCCCAGCGATATTGACAAAATGCACCCCATTTTCTTGTAGAGCGTTAAATTTCCGTTCCAGAATACATGACCAAACATGAAAAACTTTAAAGTTAATGTTAACAAATGAGTTTGAATAATGCCGAAATATGAAGTTGTGCGATGCCAAAAACTTGAGCATTATTCGAGTAGACCTATTTTTCTTTTTTCGCTGCGCGACGTCGAAGTGTGTGACTTCAACAGGGACGTGCGGTCAGGGGAGGCAGGTGAGGCCCTGCCTCACCAGTGGAATTGTGCAAAGGAAAACGAAAATAAAGTATATAATTAAAATAAAATGGTTTCACACAAATCAAAATATTTATCAAAAACTTTATTAATTTTAGTCATGTTTACTTTTTTTGTGTATTCCCTGCTTTTATGTTACGTCTTTCGCATTACAACGCCCAAACTATTCGGTGTGATATTGCTATCACTACGGCGTGCCATTGAGCATCGCTTCAAATATGTGAAGTAAGGCATTGTCAATTGTGCCTCACTTAAGCTAAGCAAATTTTAATAAACAATATGAGGCGCCGTTTGTGTACCCTAATTTGTGCAATGTTTTTTTGCATATTTAATTTAATAGTCATTTTAATTAAATATACAAAAATAAATACACAAAAAAAATAAGTGCAAAAATAAATATGCAAAAATTTTTGAATATTTATTACACCATAATTTGCGTAGCGTTTTTTTGCATATTTAAATAAATAGTCGTTTTAATTAAACATACAAAAATATACGCCGCAAAATAAACCGTTGCAAAAATAAATAGACAAAAATTGTTACACAAAAATCTTTTTGCCTAAAAATTGTTGACAAAAAAACTGTTGTGACAAAAATAAATCCACAAAAATTTTTGTGGATTTATTTTTGCAACATCATTTTTTGCATTAAAATTTTTTGCATTACAATTGTTTGTGTCACAAATATTTGTACATTTATTTTTGATAGCAAAGAAACAACACATGCCGAAATAAATGAGCAAAATTTTATGACGCAAAAAAAAGTTGATGCAAAATTTCTTGTCGCATAAAAAACGCGTACAAAAATAAATCATCAAAAATATTTGACTATTTAGTTCATGTCCATAATGATGAAAGGTTGAAATTACGTGGGTGGGAAGGTTCCAGCAAGGTATACAACTGGAACTTCAAAACGAAAGCTTCAGGCTGTATGGCAGCCAATAGTAAGGTACTAGCCCGCTTATGAGACCTCTCGTTGGGCTAGAAAATGAAGGTTCATTCACCCGTACCTTCCCGCCCGCGTAATTTCAACCTTTCATCATTATGGACATGAACTAAATAGTCAAATATTTTTGATGATTTATTTTTGTACGCGTTTTTTATGCGACAAGAAATTTTGCATCAACTTTTTTTTGCGTCATAAAATTTTGCTCATTTATTTCGGCATGTGTTGTTTCTTTGCTATCAAAAATAAATGTACAAATATTTGTGACACAAACAATTGTAATGCAAAAAATTTTAATGCAAAAAATGATGTTGCAAAAATAAATCCACAAAAATTTTTGTGGATTTATTTTTGTCACAACAGTTTTTTTGTCAACAATTTTTAGGCAAAAAGATTTTTGTGTAACAATTTTTGTCTATTTATTTTTGCAACGGTTTATTTTGCGGCGTATATTTTTGTATGTTTAATTAAAACGACTATTTATTTAAATATGCAAAAAAACGCTACGCAAATTATGGTGTAATAAATATTCAAAAATTTTTGCATATTTATTTTTGCACTTATTTTTTTTGTGTATTTATTTTTGTATATTTAATTAAAATGACTATTAAATTAAATATGCAAAAAAACATTGCACAAATTAGGGTACACAAACGGCGTTCCATAGAGCAAACTAAAAGTATGCCTTTTTTCTCAGACAAATCGCGGACAACGCATAATGCTTTTAAATCTGATTTTGCGGCGCGCCTCACCTGTGACATCATAACATGAAGAAAAGTTTAAGCAGTTTTTTTTGTAGTCTTTCGTCCATTGCGAAATTGAACAAGTTATTTTTCTAGCGAAATAAAAACAATTTAATACGAGAAAATAAACTAAAATGGAAGAAAACTTAGTTTCAATGCTGAGAGACTTTCTAAACTAAGTTTTTAATCTAAACTTGAAGTTATAGCTGAAAGAAAACCGATTTAAAAGATTTGCTCGAGACATCATTACGAAAGAACCCCTCAATTCAGAAAGAGTAGAATCGTACTCACAAAAAGAGTGGTTGCGCTATAAAAATCATCATTTTTGCTTTCATGTTTTTAGCAAATAATAATGTTGGGACTAAAACCGGGTTTTTGTGACTTAGAGAATTTGCCAAGAAGGCTTAGCAAGCACGAAAACTTCAATAATGTCCACAATCAAAGCCAAATAATAGGCTAGGCTGCCTTGATAGATTTTCGAAACTTCAAGAATTGATTTGGCTTTAAGTGAACAGCAAAAATTAAACGAATAATGAATTATCAAAAAATTTGGTTTTCGTTTAATGCAGGGATGCCCAATAGGGTGCATTGAAAAAAATACAAAACTTTGAATTTCGCTACGATCGCTTGCTGGATTGTTGCAATGAATAAGAAAAGCGTTTTTGCCAAATTTCGCATCAAAATAACTTCATCTTCCCTGCCGACTTTTTATGACAATTTTTGGCTAATTTAACATTACGGTACTCGTATTTAGTACAACTCACGAATAAACGGAACACTTTTTTTGCCAAAAGGCATTTCAATAAAACACCGTAGGTGGGCAAGTTAATGCAAAACGTTAGCTTCGTTAACCACTAGTCCGTTAACAAACTTCACACCTCCGTTAACGTTAAACCGTTATTTTCAGCTTTAATTAACGGAAGTTAACATAGTTCGTTAATTCGTTGACATTTTGCGTGTAATTTACATTTTTTTTTTTATTTACTGGCTTCTAGAACATGTATTGACGCTGTTGAACTGATTGTAAGGAATATTTATTGCTGTGGTAGCCTTTTTGTCTTTTGGAAGTTACATTTTACAGTCTAATCTAATTTCAAGATAAAAATAAGTTCAAATGCACTGACGATGCTGCGATCAGAAAATCTTTGGAAATTGTGATCAGCGACAATTAGTAGACCTATGAGGCTGCAGCTTATTATTTGCCACAAAAAAGAGCTCCTTTCTTCGCTTTTTCTTCTATAAAACTCGTGCTTATACCACGCTACAAGTGTTACCAGTGCAAACTGGTTTGTACCAGTACGATAAACGAATGGTGCAAGATATTAACGATAAAAACGTTAACGGAAGTTAACAGAACTTAACAGAAGTTAATTTAGTCCGTTAACATGAAAAAACTTTTTAACGGATTAACGAGTTAATGAAAAAGTTTGCTTCGTTATTAACGGATTAACGATTAACGGACTTGTGCCCACCTATGTAAAACACAATGTAAAATTTAAGATGGTGTATAAAAAATCCTGCTCACTGCTTCGTTGTTGAAGAGCTCAGTCCAAAAACTTTTTGCGAGAACGTTGTAGGATCGACTATGTTGAAATCCAAATTTTAACTAATGTAATTTTATTTAATTGATCGACTTTTAATTTTGAAAAGACATTTTGCTCAAACACTATGTCTTAAAATGATTGCTTTTTATTGTTTAGAAGTCAGTAACTTAAGTTAAACTGATTCTTGTTATGAAAAGTATGCATAAGGCGTCTGCTACTAAGTCGTTGTCTAATGCAGCCATCTCTTTCCCTGTTACCAGCCACCTATGTGCGAGCTTCAGTCATGACCCGGCCATTTCGGAACATTCAGAGGTTCTTCAAAAATTGTAAAACTTCTTCATCACTTAGGGATGTCAAAAAAGGAGACTGTTTTCAATTCAGTGTCCTGTCAATCATGTGGTAGTAATTCGTTGCATGGAACTTCAGCATTGGTAGAATTACTTTTCTATTGTTTTTGGAAGCCTTTTCACGCAATTTTTCTGTCGCATCTGCATCTTCCTTAACTTCTTCATCAGTCAGTATTAAAAATCCTTATCAATGTTGGCCCTCTCTTCATTCGCTTTAACATCATCATTGCCAGGTTCGGTCATTACGACATAATAATCATCTACTTTCATTCCCTGACACTACCTTCATGTTTTATTGTTTTTCACAAGAACTCGGGTCATGGATTTCTTTCCATCAAAATATAATAAGATGCGAGTTTCTTTAAATTTTCAAGTTCTGCTTCTCGCCTCTCTTCTCCAACATCGCCTACTCTCGTCTCCCAGTTTCTTAGGTCCAATAATTTGACTCGTATTCATTTTGATTATAATATCGTAATCAATTAGTGTGGCCGAAGTAACGGCAACACCAGCATAATTTGACACACCATACCTATCGCAAACTGAAGCAAGATTAGAAAGTTTAATCAAGTTTTTTTGGAACTGTTGTCTGACATGCTGGTCGTTTGAATATAATCTTCGTCCAGTTTGCTCTTGTAGTTGTTACCTGCATCGTTAGCACTGTCGTCAGAGAAATCAAGCTGCACTTGCTCTTGCCTAACCCCAGCTTGACCTTTTTCGATTTCAACAGCCACCTCTATGGCCTTGTCTCTTGCTGTCGCTCGGGCACACATCTTGTTAACATCCTTGTTGATATTAGATATTACCATCTTTCGAGCACCATGCTGGTCAAGCAAGGATGGGATTTCACGCTTAGAAACCTTCACATCTCACTTACTAACCAAATGAATTATATCACATTTTGCAATTTACTTGGAAACAAGATGCAGATCGACTCATGCAACTACAAATGTCAAAAAGTTTATTCATTTTCATTTTGAACTCGTTCAACTTCGTAAGATTTCGTTTATTTCTGCTAACAATCAGTCCTTTTTTATACAGTCTTTTCAACTTATCCTGAATGACTTTTTGATCCAGCGAAGGAACAGGTAACCGATCTCCAATCGCCCAAGCCCAAACATCTACAGCGGAAACATCTACAGCAGCTTTCTTTACAATTTCATTCACATGTGCAAACCGTCCAGCTTCACATTTGTACCTCCAACAATTTCTTAACACATCACCAATTAAGAAAAGTTGGTGAGCAAAAAGAGGGTGTGCCTGCCCAAACACAGCGTACCTTATGTCTTTCCTGGTTATTCGTTTTATTTTAATGATTATTGCTAATTACAAGACATTTATACAAAATATTGCAATTCTGAAGTATCAATATATTGCAATACAAACTCAAGAAGTGTCACTTTTACTTTACATTTTATTAAAATGTGTAAAAATATGCGTGACCACTGATAGCTGCATAATATAAAGGCAAAAAAACTACCATTATCCTAATACACCGGATGGTCGTATCCCTTTAGTTACGAGCAACAACAAAGCTATATCACAAGCAATCTTGGTAATAAAAATAACAAACACTACGTTAAGAGTAACAAGAAACAAAAAAAAAAAAAAGTTACAACTGAACAAGTAAATAAGTTCTGAAACTTACGATACACATTCTGCTGCGCAGCATGCTAATTGGCGTTGACTCAAGAGCGCGGGGCTGATACAGTATCGTTTGAATTTAGTTCTCGTTAAACAGCGCAAAAGTGTCAATTTTTAATCCCAAAGTCGGCAGGCAAAACTTAAGTTTATTTGTCTAAAATTTGGTGTGTGGCTATCATTTGACAAGTACAACAATCCTCCAAGCGACCACTAAAATCTGCATCTAGAGTGCTCCCTACTGCCCAACCTTTTTACCGGTACGGGCCACATTTACGGGAGAAAAGTTATTGCGGGCCACATGCATTTTTACCAAGATTACACTCCAAATAATTGCAAGTTTGTTGGACAAAATCGGTGCTCACTCTGGCCAGTATTTCGGGTATCTGTCCCAAAAACTAGGTGAAGACCAAAAAAAAAAAAAAGAAAAAGGTCTTTGCCGCAAATCCGAACTGATTTCGGGAGAACCAAACAGAAGAAGGTTTTGGTTTGGACCTTTTTATTTCCCAGAAAATTTTAAGTAAGCCTTTCCATGAGAAAATCAATGGCGCAAAAAGATTTTGCAGGCCACACAAAACAGCTTTGCGGGCCAAATGTGACCCACGGGCCACGGGTTGGGCAGCCCTGGTTTAATGGCTATGAAAACAATTATTTGCTTGTCATTTATTGTCTAAAATAATTTTTTTGCAAGCATGTGGGTGAAAAAAAATTGTACCTCACCAACCAAAAGCCTCGCTGCACGTCACTGGACTTCATACACATTATTCCGCCGGAATTACACTGGTGGCTATTTTGCCTTAGGGGGCAAAATAGCCACTTCCATTTGTTTATTTTGCTTAGGCTTAAATTAAATACTTTCAAAAATACTTGAACTTCAATAGCCCTACTGTATTTTTGAAACGCCTGCAACTGCTTCTGCAAGCTTTGTCCGCTTGCTACAACACACCGCATCCAAACACAACCTACTGGTTTGTGATGCACTATGGAACCTTGCACATTTGTAGGATCCATTTCTGTGCAGTGCCACACTGCATGTATAGGCCTACTTACCTTTCAGATATACTGAAATCAAAAAAGAAGCTGTTATGAACTTTAACGAAGCTTTCGGTTTAAAGACGGTGAATCATCCAGCCAATTACGGTGGTTTGTAATAGTTAGAATTGAACTATAATTTTTGTTTTAATTTTAAGGCTGCAGTTGCATAGATATTCAACAAATGCAAAAAGATATCCCCCGAAAAAAGTTTTTGGAAACTCTGAGTTTTGTTCTTCCCGCCAAAACCACATTAGGCCTAATAGTTTAGAGAACTATGGTTTTGGCGGGAAGAACAAAACCCCGAGTTTCCAAAAACTTTTTTTGGGGGATATCTTTTTGCATCTGTTGAATATCTTTCCAACCGCAACCTCAAAATTAAAACAAAAAATATCAAAAAATATAGTTCAATTCTAACTATTGTAAACCATTGTAATTGGCTGGATGATTCACCGCCTTTAACCTATAAGAATTAGCCAACTTAGCAGCGGCGCGCCACCTGGATTTTGCAAAGGGGTGACTTCTGACTTTCAAGAAAAAGTCAAAACTTTTCGCACGAAAAGTCTTAATCCATGTGGCGTGTTACTCATTGCTCAAACTACTAGGGTATGAGCCTTGTAGTAGGCGGGGTCCTGTAATGCGATAACGCAGTTAAGAACTAAAATAACGAGATATAGCTGAATATCATCAAATCCGGCGGAAATATAAATCATCGAGGTCGCATTATTATTCGCATATATAATGATTGCGAGTCGCATTATTATAATCATATTTAATATACTAACTAGACAAGAACTGTGCGTGCTATCAGAACCTCTGAATTAGTTCACCAAATCCGACAAGCGTACCACAAACGGAGGTCTATTGGAGCGGAGCCCCCAACCACCGTAGGCCATAGGAGTCATGCAATTTTTGTGACTTTCGAAAAATAGCATTTTAACGCCATTTCTATCACATTTTATTCGCTTTCAGAGCCATTTAAAAGAGCTACCGTAAATTGCTGAAATTCGGAAGTCATTTGAATTTTTTAAAGAGTTATCGCTCAGCCCTTTCAGCCCCCCTAATTTAAAGCTCAAGCCCAAACCACGTTTAACGCTTGCACTTTCGGGTTAAGTTTTCATAATGACTTGGCTAAGGAGGGACTGAGGTCTTTGGTTGCGCCTCTAAAACTTAGAGACGGAAAAGAGAAGTTGTGGTAATTGTGGAGTATTGCTTTCGCGTTTTAGGCCATCATAAACACTGTACACAGGCCCGGCGCCACAGGGGGGGAATTTTGGGGCTGTGCTCCTGAAAAATTCAATGCTTGTACCCTCCAAACGAGAAATATGCTCTCCCAAGCGAGGATTGTGCCAAAAAGAAAGTCACAGGCTTGGTGCCACTGGAGTGCAGTTCGGGGCCTGATACCCCCAACATACTGGTCATCAACCCAGTATTCGTGGGCAAGAACTGTGTTTTCGCAGATTTCGCAATGAAGACCTTTTTTTTTTGGTCTTCACCTCAGAATTCGCATATTTTCCGAAGAAAATTTTTTTTGTGGTCTTCATTATTCACTATCGAATTCGAAGAAAAATGTTTTGGCTCCCCCCTAAAATTTTTTATGCCCCCCAAGTCACGATACTCTGGATAAAGACAGTATTAAGTAGGAAATAAGTCAACAGGTAGTAGTAAAAATAGCTATGAAACAAGGGGCATTTACAACAATCAGAAAAAGTACAAGAGAGTAAAAGATTACGGTATATAGTCAGTGCCGTTGCTACGGGGGGCCAGGGGGAGCCGAGACTCCCTAACAACTGCTTGTGCCCCCCATTTTTGTTTACTCAGAATACGTTTTTGGAAAATCACGTAACGATAAGACAACGGACAATAATGGCAAAAGAAATAATAAACGTTCAAATATAATTCTCGTTTGAACTAATTATGTAAAAGCCAGCTGTTTCTGCTTTTTTTTGAGCAAACTTAATTTTTTTTTACGTCGCAGTCAGTTGTGCAACTAGGGGAAAGGGGCCTAGACGGCTTCAGCCCCTTTAGCCAAGTCATTTAGAAAATTTAACCCAAAAACACAAGCGTTTAAACGTGTTTTGGAATTGATCTTAAGTATAAGATGGGCTGAAAGGGCTAGGCAATTCAATTCTTTCAATGACTTCTGAATTTTAGCGATTTAATTATTCACATGGCTTCAAGAACGTGCGTAAAGTGATTGAAATGACGTTAAAATTACTATTTTTGCCGCAAAATCACAAAAATCGCCCAGCGGCTAAGGTTTCTTCCCCCCAGGCCCCCTCTGTGATACACTTAAGTTGCATCAGTTTGTTTAGCTCGGGGCCTAAATTAGAAAATTTTGTGCAAAAAATTTTGCTTTTGTTTAAAGCTTCCTCCCTTTCGAGCGAAATCGTAGTTGCGCTTCTGGTCGCATTCACACAATTCACTGCTGCAAACAGTTTTTCAAGCGATTATATGGACCGCAAACAAAACGAGCTAATGCCGGAATCACACGATCAAGTTTTTTTACACAATTTTCTTGCATTAATGGTGTAAAAGGTTGCGCAAGTTTATGAATAACTATTGCGAGCACCTGTCGGCAATTTTATTGCACAGCCGTGTCAGAATGAAAATCAGTGTCTACAAAGTCTTGCTGAGTTCTTGCAGGGACATAGATCAGAGCTTTATTTTGCCACTAAGTTTTGTAACATCCGCCGTTTTCAACGAAGAAAACAAAACGTTTAGCCGTGACTTTGAAGATACTGAGCCGCAGAATAAAAAAAAAATAACGCCGAAGTCAACACAAAAACCGAATGCGTCACAATTATCGAACAAAAATCAAAGAAATTTTACCGCTTTTGATTTAATCGACTATGACGTATTATAAGTAGGACCCGTAAAAATCAATCAAGTCAAAAAATTTTAAGGTTTTAAGTTATTATATCAAACGTATACCAACGTTGGTTTCGGGTGCTCTGGAGCCAGTTTAGGTAGATTTTATAGGTCAAAATAAAGTCAAAATTTTGGGTTAGGTCAAAGTTTGTCAAAATTGTATGTGATCAAAAATTCTTCTTCAAAAGCAAGCAAAAGGTTTTTTCTTCATTTTAATGGCTCGTCAAGGAAATCCTTAAACTTCGATACATATTTTGTGCTTTTGGAGCAATTAGCATCAAGATCTGACAAATGGAGCACGCGGAAAAAATCATCATGTTTTTGTTGTTTAAGGAAATCGAACCATTTAAGTATTAATCATAAGAGCTACCGATGCTGTCACTCCTGTTCGCAATATCTCTCAATTTTTCCACGATAAGGAAAAAAGTTGTGATTAATAATTTTTGTCGATTCTTGTTTTTGAATTACGGTAAAAAAGTCAGACTGTCGCGAGTAACGAATTTAATGCCCAGAGCAAGTTCAAGATCTTTTTAGAAAGGAGTAGCGAATGTCTAGAAAAACAATTACAAAAAAAAAAAAAAACTTTTTTGTTTAAAATTTGATTTCACTGCCATTTTTTAATACTCAATGGGAAAATTTCCTTGAAAAATCGGCAAAAATATTTTGCAGAGAAACGGTTTAGCAAAAGAAGATTCTTGATGTAAATCCGATAGAAGTTTTGCAAGCAGTGTACGAATGGAATTTCTCATGATGAGGGTTTTATTAACCTACCTCGTCGTAGTCGCAGTCAAGGGGGGAAGGGGGGGGGAGCAAAAGGCCCACCTCCAAATTGAAATGCCATCAATGATAAAATAATAACAACAAAGCCTAATGTTTCTTCAGTTTCAGTTTTTTTAGCATTTTTGCGAACAACAGTGTACGTGTACAATAAACTAAAATTAGTATTGACCGACCACGTGGCCCGGGTTCCCTCAAATCAAACTTTTGCCAACCAATTTAAACGTGTAACCCGAGAAAATAACCGAGAAAACGTATAACCAGAGTTTTTGTCCTAAAAGTTGCTACCTCTGGCCCTGGCATTTTGTGAACTTAATGCAATTAGCTGACTACTTAGTAATATCTATTGCACCAATTTCAAATAACAATCCACCTCACCAGTTTTTGTGTGACAAAATACTTTTGACAACAACGAAAATTATCTATAGGGAAAACGCTTATTGAATAAAGTATTGAATTTAAATTGAGGGGGCCTGGGCCTTCTAGTCGTACATGTACTCCTAAAAGTGGTTATTTTCATGATAAAACAAAAAACTCCAAACCAAATATTCGAGTAATTATTTACTGCTAAACATATTGCAGGAGGCAATGTACCTTGCTTCTCCCAGCACCTAGGCAAGTCACGTAAAAAATTTAACTCCCAAATTCAAGATTTTAAACGTGTTTTGGACTTGATCTGTAATTAAAGAAAAGGCTAAACAAATTAATTTTTTCAATTGCTGGCTTTTAAATGTTAAAAATTTAGTTATTCAAATGGCTCTGAAAACGTCCGAAATGTAATCCAAATGTCATTAAAATAGCTATATTTTTTCAAAAAAAAATACAAAAAATCTCCTAGCTGGTGGACCCCTAGACCCTCATTTGTGATACATTTGGATTAAGCTAGTTTGCTCACCACGTCTCCCAATTTAAACAATTTTGGAAACCTTTTTAACTTTTGGTTCAAGTCCTTCCTCAATAGCAAAATTCAGGTTACCTACCAACCCAAGCCCCGGATTCTGATCCGCCATTTCAGGGTATCATTGCCCTATGAAAAGTTCCCCTTTACAAAAATTTTTGATGATGTCATTGCGTGTGATTTGCGGTTTGGCCAACCCTCCCAATCAAAAATCCTGGCTACGCCTAAATGTATCTCGTCAATGTTTTTTTCTAAACTTTAATCACAATTGATTGAAAAACAACCATTCCCAGTAGCGTAGCCAGGGGGAGAGGCTACAGCCAGGGGTGCCGAAATGCGGGGGGATGGGGGGATATAACCCCCCCCAATAATTTGAGTATGGTCTTCATCAGCATCCCCTCCCCCAATAATTTGACTCTGGTGTGCATCTGATGCAGGTCTTTACCTGAATTGGGGGAAAAAAAGCGTTCCATTTTTGGTGAAGACCTTTTTTTTTTGTTTGGTCTTCACCTGATATCGGGGAAAAAAAGTGTTCCAATTTTGGTCTTCACTTAATTTGCTCACCTGAAAAAAATCGTGGTCGACGTTCATCCCCCCAATGTTAAAAATAGGGCCAATTGAGGTAAAATTGCAAATTATCCCCCCGAATGCTCAACAAAGATTTACACCACTGGCTACAACCCCCCATTGGCATGTCCACCAAAATGCAGAATGAGAAAAATACTACGTTTTTAGCACTTTTGAGCCTGTTTTATGCACTGGAGTGGACTAAATAGTGATTTAAAACATCTTTTCAAACATATGTTCAGGGGGGGCTAATTTGTCAAAAATAAAACTAACAAATAAATGAAAACTTTGAAAAATGGTAAGAAATAAGCAATCAAATTTGATCACTAGTGTAAAAATGCTAAACATAGATGTCATCAACAAATTTACTATATGCTTGGGAATAGTGGGGGAGGGGCTATTCAGTATTAGTTAACTACCAATCATTTCTCCCAAATCTCTTTTCATTAGCCTCCCCCCAAGTATTTTTCTCTATAAACTGAAGACGAAATAGGTTACTCCATGTGAGTTTTATTGAATGAACTATTCGATTTTATAATTTACCAGCATCTAAATAAGAGAACTAAAATTTTACCATTACCCACTTCCCACATAGCCCATTTATGCAACCAGTTTAATCATGTTTGCACTGCCGATTTCTATGCCACGTTTTAAATGCAATATTTTTTTATCAAAATAGCCCTAAAACAAAGCTATTTTGGCAAAAAAAGGAAAATTTTCGAGCGCTGGGGCTCCGCCCCCAGACCCCCAAAACACCCCCCATTGCGAATTTCTGGCTACGCGCCTGATCATTCCCAATCGTATTTGAATTGCTCTTGCGCGATTGCGCTCAAAATTGCTAAAATACTTGCGACGCAAGCGTCAGCGCAATCGTTTAAAAATAATTGCGCCGCAAGTGCCCACCTCTGGGTGCTACGTTCTAACATGGAAATGTTCACTTAAAAATGCAAGAATAAGTTCCATTACGAAATATGCAGGTTTCTATTGCAGCCTTGCAAAAATTTATGAAAACTTATTAAGGCGAAGAGTGGTGTAACGACAAAATAATTTGTCTTAACAACAAATAAAATAATAAAATTAAACAAGAGCATACTGCCTATTATGAAAAAATTTGTTGAAGCCGGAAAAACTGATTCTGAACACCTATTTAGCCCGGAAAAACAATAGTTAAGCTAAATGATAATCTAATGTTGAAATTTGTTCCACCCAAACTAATCAAGATTTTTGAGCTTAAATTAAATTAGTCGCAAAGCTTCCAAAACAATGGGGCAGGGATGAAATTCGAACAAGAGTGCCAAATTTGCTGGAACAACTTCATAATCTACGAACTATTTTTGATAAGCTCTTAAGCGTCAAAGCGATTCACCGTTATTTTTTTGGTACTGCAAAATTACCACTTGAACAGCAATCCAAATGGTTTTCTCAACTGAAAGACACAACTTACAATGGAATACCGTGTATCGATCGGGATGCAACAGCACGATTAAAACTAAACCTGAATCTTTCAAGTCAAACTCAATTGACGAGCTATTGTAACAAATGTTGCACTACATGGATCAGGCGCGTAGCCAGAAATTCGCAATGGGGGGCTGTTTTGGGAGTCTGGGGGCAAAACCCCCAGCCGCCGGAGGCATGGGGGTCTGGAGGCGGAGCCCCGAGCGCTCGAAAATATTGCATTTTTTTGCAAAAATAACTTCATTTTAAGGCTATTTTGATTAAAAAATAATGCTTTTATAACGTGGCTTAGAAATTGGCAGTGCAAACAAGATTAAACTGGTGGCATACATGGACTATTTGGGAGGTGGCTAATGGTAAAATGTTAGTTCTCTTGTTTAGATCCTGGTAAATTATAAAATCGAATTATTCAATAAAACTCACGCGGAATAATCTCTATTTCGTATACAGTTTATAGAGAAAAATAATTGGGGGGGGCTAATGAAAAGAGATATGAGAGAAATGATTGGTAATTAACTAATACTGAATAGCCCACCCCCCCTATTCCTCAGTTTGTAGTGTATTTGTTGATGACACCTATGATTAGCATTTTTACACTCGCGATCAAATTTGATTGCTTATTTCTTACCATTTTTCAAAGTTTTCATTTATTTGTTAGTTTTATTTTTGACAAATTAGCCCCCCCCCCCTGAACATATGTTTGAAAAGATGTTTTAAATCACTATTTAGTCCACTCCAGTGCATAAAACAGGCTCAAAAGTGCTAAAAACGTGGTGTTTTTTCCATTCTGCATTTTGGTGGACATGCCAATGGGGGGGGGGGGGGGGGGGCTACAGCCCCCCCTGGCTACGCTACTGACATGGATGGGTTTTGTATATCGGATACAGACAAATGCAGTTTTAGTAAAATAAAACCAGGAACCCTCTTACATTTGTTTTTTGAATGTAGAATTAGTCGTGTTATTTGGAATGATGTAATAGACTGGATATCTTCATCAGATTTTATATTTACAAATTTAGATTTTCAGGAAATTTGCCAACCACAAATGAAGCATTACTGTATATTCGAACGGTGTGTTTATCTGAAAAAAATTAACAAAAAAAGAACAGAAATTATAACTTATGAACGTAATGGAAAATAGGGTAGTCGATGTTATCAACAGATATATACAGTACCTATATTGAAGGAGGGACGCGTCCCCCCAACGAGAGTGAGCGGCCCCCCATCGAGGTTTGAGCGCTGGATGATCAGACAACAAAAGGCCTGTCACCACGAACAAATCTCACAAAATCCGGCCGAATAAAGTCCCAAATTGCGCTAAAGACCTTTTTTTGTTATTCACTTGATTTCGGGGATAGAATTACACAATTTCCACTAAAGTACTTCCACGTTCCGAATGCCTTTGGTCAAGGCTGCAAAAGCGTCCCCCCAAAGTAAAATTTTACTGTTTAAGTACTGGATATATATTGTTTGGGAACATGCTCACGAATATTATTATGTATGTTATTTGTTTGCGCTACGTATTGTGTTTGCCTTGTTTTTTTTGTTTTGTTTTGTTTGACGTGTATGTTTAATAATAATACTAATAGAAAATTCTTTCGCCTCGCCAATCAAAATGGATAGACATTATTTTTATATTTGATTTTATTTACACCGACATACGATTTCAATCGAAGAAGCAATAAACAAATAAAAAGTGTTAGTGCAATTGTAACCGATTCGATAGCAAATATTATATTTCAATGTGAATATAAATTTGATCTTACATTTTTCACTGCTTATGTGCTGTTTATTGCGCCAAAACACTATCCAAAATACTGTACAAGTCTTTATTTGGGCACCACTTATTACAGAAGAAGCAACATATTAGGGCTAAAATCTTCCTGATTTTAATCTGTATGCTATCGAACATGGGGAGGTTTAAGCCTGGTTTTAATTCCGAAAATGAACGGCAATTGGCAAATTAACCTTGTCGCGCTAGACTAGATCGAACTTTGCGTCGTTTTTGCTGTTCTAGCTAATCTTCATCTGTTGTCGCTAGGAAGATTGGTTTTGCCCTGTTTCATGTCAACTGACAGTTCAGGATAGCTGTACGGTACGGTATGTTTAACATTTGAACATGGCGTACTTCAAAAATTTACCGTACCGTACTAACGTAAAGTATCAAAAAAAAAATTTTTGCATACGTACGGTACCTACGTACTTTTCGTTGAATGGTACGCTCTAAACGTACCGAACTAAAAAGATACAGTACGTAGGTAAAAAAATTGCCAAGGTTTTTTCAAAGTTCTCGTTTTCCGCGCTTTAAAAAAAACATTTAATTGCATATATGTTCTAAAATGGAATTCATGAAAATCAGTTTTGCCAAGTTTGGAGCCTTTTTAACTCATGTGACGCCTTCTAGCTTTAATTCTTGGTGAAGAACGGGGAGGAGAACAAATAATCAGCAGTCAGAACGCGTGTCATAAATAATAATTTATAGACGCGTAACAATGTATCGTACTAACACAAGTACGGTACGTAGCGTCGTCAACGAGTTACAAACGTCGTTACGTAACGTACTTTCATGTTACGGTACGTTAGTACGTTTAGTACGCACATTCAAACAGCGTATCAAAGTAACGAACCCGTACTTTCACAAAAAGTGCGTACCGTACTTTTAAGCAAAAACTGAGGCATGCGTGTCCGTACCGTACTGCCATGCTTGCTTTCAGCTATGGACTTCGGTGTCAACAGCATAAAATTTTTCTTACAAAATGAATAGATAATTGTGGATAAAGCGTCTGTTCTTAATTAAAGCGGTAGACTTGGGCTCAATTCCAGGTCGGGTCAACCCAAAGACTATGAAAATAATTATTCACAGCAGTTTTTCTGTCACAAAAGGCTAAAATTTGGCAAAGGTAAGTGTTTTAAATTATAAACGCTTCTTTGTATTTTTCTAGCTGATTGCATTACTCCCTTTAAAAAGATAAATTAAGTTTAGACGGTTAATCTAACTTTAATGATGTTGATTGCAGCAGCAGGTATCGTTTATAGAATGTTAATCCAAAACATGTAGATAAAAAAAGATAAGTTAGAAGTTACAACCGGTACATAAAAGATTAATCCAAATCATAATTGTAGTTCATGATGTTAAAGTCATTCGAGTAAACCCTTTTAAGCTCCTCAATTGTTTCAAAACTGAGTTGTTTGAAAGTATCTTTTGTCTTCTTATCGTTAGTTGATGGGTGATGTGTTTGATTAAAAAACACTTTTTTCTTTTTTTGGTCGTTTCTTTGCAAATATTGTAGTAGATGGTTTCCTTCTTCTGGAATGGAGTCGAACTGAATGATGAGGTCATAGTTTACGGCGCACGGATTACACAGCGCCGTTTGTGGTCTCCAATGAAGATTGTAATACTCTTCTTCCACGTTATGCCTCGACGAATTGGCGATGTCGCTAAAAAATATGTATAAACTTATTCAATAATTATAATCATAAGCATATTCCACCTTTATTCACCAAGTTGCCTAGACCAGGAGACAGCTAAAGGACCTATAGGTCTTGGAGTCAATCTGCAACCTCCTTAACTGTCTACCACACACTATTTAGTTTTTTTTTAACTATTCTACAAACCCATAAAAAGCGGTTTAGTACGAGTATGCATGTCGATTTTTGCGCAAACCATTTCGTGTCATACGCTATTTTTAATACAAAAGAAAAAAAAAACAAAACTACAGCAACCACAAAGGAGCAGGAGATTGACGGAAAAGACTGTGACTTTCTGTCGTGAAAAAAAAAATACAAACGAGGAATGAGGGCAAAATCAATGATGGTGTCTAAAGTTAGGGCAATCGTATTAGTTTAGATTTGCATTGACCTTATCCTTCTTGCTCCAGCCGTTTCAGAGATATTCTACTGCAAACACCACGTAGAGACCTTTTCAATCATAAGCTTCATTGGCAACCTTGACGTTGATAACATCACGACGCTATTTTAGTTTTATCTCAAGGCAACGCCGAAATTAGGCTAAGCCACAGAGTAGAGAGTATATAAGTCTCTGTGGACAAGACTATCACATTGAAACGCCAGGGTTACCAATAAAAATTTTAATTAGGGAGGCTTCTGCTGTACGTGGTATTTGAAGTAGAATATGACTGGAACGGCTGGGTCAAGAAAGATGAAGTAAATGTCCATCTAATTTAATACGATTACCTGAACTTCATAAACCCTATTAATTTTACTTCAGTCCTCCTTTGAACTATCGTTTTTCCCTTGAGCCATAGTCACTAATTTTATCACGTTATATAAACATAATATCACTCAATATTGCAATAATAATATTTAGTGGCTGTGCTTGAACAAGCTCTGGTACCAAGTTAGCTTTCCAAAATTGCTTCTGATCTGGCTGATTTGGAATTTAAAAACTGAAAAATTTTCAGGCCAATCAAGCTGACAAAATAATAATATAGTAAATATAGCTTGTTAATTACCTAATAAGATTGCAATTATTTGAAGGACGGTAATAATATATTATTGTCATAGTTTTTCTCATTTTACCGGTATTTATATAACTCGATAACGTAATCTAGTTTGTTGCAAACGGTAAAAAATGTTTTAACCACTAAAAGGAAATTTGTCTCAATGTCTGCTTAACATTTTTAGTCTAAGCATTAAGCGTATAATTTTCATAATACTTGTGTTTGAATTGAGTGAGTTGATTTCTATTTTATGTTACAATCTTTTACATAATGAATTATAAGCTCAATAGCAAACATTATTGAATTTGAAAACAATTCAAAACATTAAATTAAAGCCTATTTCAGCAGCTTTCTTTTGACACTGATAAAAGATAACAAATAAATACAGAAGCTGTGCATAATCAATCGATTTACTAATTGTAGAAATATCTTTATTCACCAAGTTGCTTTGGACTGGAGGAAGCGAAGGAACCTTTTGGTCTTCCATGTCAAGCTGCCACCTATACCACCTGACTAAGTTACCACACACGGTGCGGGCTTCCTCGATCTTATAATGCTGAACTTAAAACAGGGAAGCTGTAAATACCAATTTTTATAGCCTTTGGTTTGATCCGACCAGGATTCTAGTCAACTGTTTTGGTAGCAGACGCTCTATCCACTTGACCACTGCTCAGTTTTACCAGCTCTGAGACATCATCAAGTGCAGTCAGGAAACACCGATTTTTGCGGTGTTGGTGATTTACTGCAATAGTTGAAAATACTGCTACTTTTACTTACTCTGCCATTTGTTTGAAAGTAATTGATCCGCTATTCATTATTCCAACGTATTTTAAAGCAGATTGCTGTTGAGTCAAGCTGAGTTCGTAAAACTTTGAGTCCTTCTCCAGCTGCACTTTGCCTCTGAAATCAAAACCAATCTGCAAGTCAAATATCACAAAACAAACAAACAAACTCTAACATAAAACATTTGAATGACAAAGTACAGACTTATTTAATCGTTTGCGTGCTATTTTTGGAATTTAAGTGCAGACTGTTAGTTATATCACAAATGAAACCGATAGGTACAGTAGTCAATGTGAATTGAGTGTCTGCTACTGAAAATGAAGACTTGGGTTCCATTCAGGTTTGGGTCAAACTAGAGTGTATAAAAATAGGCAATCACGGCTTCACAACTTCAAATATAGCAATAAAAGTCGTAAAGTGAAACTTCTATAACTATGAGTAATATTTTGGTTAGCAAGTGGTAGCTTGCCCCTTATCCTGTCCAAGAAAACAAAAAGAGCACTTGCAGATGACGCAGCGGTAAGGAATCGGACTAAAACTCGCAAGGAGGGGGTTCGGTTTCCTGTCGTTGCAAATTCTGAGAGTACGTGCAGATACCTACGTCGAAAATTTATCTTGAGGTTAATTTGAATTTTTGTTGTAAAAAAAGATAAAAAATCTTTTAAATGTCGTTTGTTCTTTTTGAATTTATGTTGGTTTTGTGTAAATAAAAAACAAAAAAATGGATAAATAAGCAAAAAAAAAAAAAAAAAATTGAAAAAAGATGTACGTAGTAAAATATTATTTAAATAAATTCTGTTTGGATAAAATTGAAAATATAGTTCATTGATTTTTGATTTTAAACTACTTTATTTCCACCACCGTCACAATATACAAAATTACGCGTATACAGGATTTTATCGCTACCCGTCAGACCTACTTGTTGGTGGTGTAACTTAGACCAGGTAGATATTCAGCAGCTTGCCTCAAAGCTATTTTTTTGCCTTGACTGGCATATTCACCAGAGAACTTGCTATGGTATGCAGAAACTAAGCGTTCGAAAGGGTGTCGAGTGATGAAAAACGTGGTGTATGTCAATAGCCTCTTCATCACTTCTTCTCTGGGTAAGCTGCATATAAAAATCAATTCTGAAAATATAAATGTTACTTATGGAAAAACAATTAAAAAGTCTCCGTGGCCATCTTTTCTTTATACTGCCTTTCCGCGAGGGTTTACAAGGGCAGCATCTCGAATAAAGTTGCCACAGTTTAGGTCTTCCCTCACTTCCTTTATTTCATTAGAGTGTTGCCCCAAAATTGCCAATGCAAATAATCCATCAAGCTCAAGTACAAATTTGAATTCTCTAGCTCAGTGTTCGGCAACCGCCGGTCCATGGAGAGTTCGCTATAGCGGACCATACTTTTCCAGGTTAAATACCTTGGAATATACCATAGGCGTAGCCAGGATTTTTGATTGGGGGGGGGGCCAACTACAAATCACATGCAATGACGTCATCAGAAATTTTCGAAAAAGGAACTTTTTGTGGGGCAAAGATATCGTAGAATGGAAGATCTGAAGCCGTAACCTGATGGCACTTAAGCAGGATTTTGGTAAAGGGAGAGGGCGAAAACTAATGGTTAAAAAGTGTAAATATCTAACTTAGGAGACGTGTTGAGTAAGCTAGTGTACTCAAACGTATCACAGACGGGGGTCTGGGGGCAGAGCCCCCAGCCTCCGGTAGCTATGGGGGTCTGGGGGCAAAGCCCCCAGCCGCTGGGCGATTTTTGTAAGTTTTTGGAAAAAAAAGCTATTTAAATGATTAAATCCCATTGGATCATATTTCGTACGAGGCCAGAGCCATTTCAAAGAACAAGATTTTTAACATTTCAAAGCCAATCGAAAAAATTTAATAGTTCAATCCTCCTTTTGCAATTAAATCCCAAAAGACGTTTAGAATCTTGCATTATGGTGTAAAGTTTTAATTGTAAGTGATTTGGTCTATAGGGGGAAGTAAGGCACATTGCCTCCTGCAATACTTTAGCAGTAAATAATAATCCTCTCGAAGATTTTCCTTAGAGATTTTTGTTTCGTCATGAAGTTTACCAGTTATAGGAGTGCATGTACGGCCAAAGGGCCCAGGCCCCTTCAATTGAAATTCAGTAGTTTGTTTAATGAGCATTTTCCCTAGCTATTTTTTTGAAAGTATTTTGTGCGTAAAAACTGGCGAAGTGGAGGTGAATCGTTATTGTAAAAATGGTACTATAGATGGTTACGCTTATTAAACATGTTATTCCCGAGCCGGATTTACATTGCGCAGGGCCCCTGGCACTTAGGGGATTGGCCTTAGACCCCTGGTTGTCGGTTAGGGGCCTGGGGCTCCCTGGTTGTCAGTTAGGGGCCCCTTGGTTGTTGGTTAGGGGTCCTTTGGTTTTTAGTTAGGGGCCCTGGGGCCCCTTGGTCGTCAGTTATGGGCCCCCTGGTTTTCAGTTAGGGGTCCCGGGCCCCCTGGTTGTCGGTAAAGGATCCCAGGGCTCCCTAGTTGTTAGTAAGGGCCCCCTAGTTGTTAGTTAGGGGTTCCGGGACTCCCTTGTTGTCATTAATATGATTGTTAATTATTGTTATGTGCGTAATTACTGAAAAAAAAATGCAACTAAACATCGCTAAGCTATGTTGTCATAACTTTTTGTCGTTAGTGGTATTTTAATTGGGGGGGGGGGGCGGACCCCCTGCCCCCCCCCCTGGCTACGTTTATGGAATATACTGTATTTGTGACGTCAAATGCAATTGCGTTTGGACATTTTATGAAAAAAAGATTTGATTACAAGAGCTTTAACTTCTTGGGGTGAAATAGTTTCAGTTTACAAGAATATTACAATATTTTATTAAAATAAACCCAATTTACAGAAAGTAGTACATTGCTACAGATTTGTGTTTATATTTGAAAGCCGGTCGGCGAAAAATTTTCAGTTTTTAATCTGTCCGCAAGGTGAAAAAGTAGCCGACCCCTGCTCTAAGTAGGCTTATATCAATTGCTTTAACAACTAAAGATTGTTTAGGAAGCCTTTCCTTAGGCATTCTGCTTAAAGCAGGCGAAAGTTTTAGTTTGCAAATGTTGTCATTGTTTATAATCTGTAAGTTATGTCTAATATAAAACCGAAAAAAAAAGTTAGTGATGGATAAAAGACGTAAGAAAACAAAGAAAAGGAAAAAAAATGAATACTGCATGACTTGTAAAACTCCAGTATTCCAAGTTACGACAGAAGATGAAATTACAAAGAAGTCAAAATTTTTGCTAATCAGTTTTTGTAAATTTACTTGATGACATGAATAATCATCTGAGGTCTGATTATTACTTTGACAAAATAATATTTTTGGTATCCTTACACCTCGCAGAAAAACACTTCCCAGAAAATCATTTTCCTGAAAAACATTTTCCAGAACGTTTATTTTCCACATTTAGCATTTGCCGTAAAGCACACTTGCCAGAATGAACACTTGCCAGAAATTACATCTGCCAGAATGAACACTTGTCTAAAAACACATCTGCCAGAATGAACACTTGCTTGAAATTACATCTGTCAGAATTAACACTTGTCTAAAATTACATTTTCCGGAAAACTTATTTTCCAGAAATTACATTTCCTCAAAAATTCATTTTCTAGAAACTATTTTTCATGCGAAAAATTGTAGTATGTTTGTGTTATTCTAGTGAACAGAACGAACTTTTAGTTGAAATCAAGAAACGTAGCGATAACAGTTAGCTTACTGAATGAAAGATATAACCTGGCTTATTAGTCAATTTGCCATTGTAAGTGATGCTTCGAGCGTGATGAAAATTATTAATTAGAAATCGATGCAAGCATTGAGGAAAAGCACTGAGGAAAAGCAAGTTCATTTTAACCCAGGTTTCACTTCTTTTTTTGAAGAACCAATACATTTTGAATTGAGACTGGCTGTTTTTAATTTTTTGCCAATGTACAGCTTCATTTGTTCTTAATATCAGTCCTTGAATTCTGAGAACTCCGTTCATGTCAATTTTAACGACTGTGTTTTTGAAGCTGTTTTGGTATTTTATTCCAAATTTTCTGTCAGCTTAAGCAAAGACTTTCTTGTTTCTTTTCCAGCATCCTAAAATTGCAAAAGTGAAAAAGTACTGAGTTTTTTTTTTGACTTGATAACATCCAAAAATTTCTGAGTTGCCTGTGCAGTGCGAACTAAGGAGCACTATATAATTTCGGAACCTTTGCAATATTTTGCTTGTAAATATACTGGAAAATTACTAAAATTTTATCGTTGAATTAGTACAGAAGTTAGTTGCTTTTAAGATTGGAAATTTATTCGTTTTCGTTCTTAAGTATTTTGTTACTGCTGAGGCTGGCATTGTTCTTAAAGTTTCAGCACAAATGAGTCTCGAGTTTTCATGAAATATTATTGTTATAAAAAAAGTAGTGTAATTCGTCTTGCGTTCGGGACAAAAATTGACACTGCAGTGCTGCCGTACGAAGCAGGCAAAATCTACATCAAATGCAAAGCCAGCAGAACAACACTTGTTGCATTCCTCGGGAAAGATTTCACTCTTAAGCTTGTTAACACAAAAAAACAGCCATGGCGTATAACTTTCGCCACTAGCTTCATGGAGTTGTACGTTCAAATCTACGAAGAAAGCCACTACTACGGAAAGCTCATTATGATGTCAATTCCCGCCATACACATTTCATACAATTTAGAACATTTCTTTCGCAGTTCATGCGAAGATAATAAGGAGATAAGTGATTCCTTCAGGTGACGTCACAATTGAAACAAACAAGCCTTGCTCCAGCAAAAGAGACCATGTAATGCAGTGTAATGAACCAGGTAGAATGAATGGTCTTGTCAAGTTACACTGTGGTGTCAGTGAAACATATCAATTTTTGCTTTAAATAAGTTTTCTATTGTGGCGCGTCACGTACCTCAAATCAAAATGACAGTTACGTACAGTACTTTTTTGATTCTCCAAATTTATTGATACAAATATTTCACTACTTTATTGTTTGATTATTGCTAGAGCCACATGCGCGCGTAATAGTCGTGAAACTTTATTTTCGTTTTCATAAATGTAAGTCTGAAATGAGATCAGTAGTGTAGTCAGGGTATATACTTTAGCTCTCTGAGACAGCTTTTGACGTGAAATGGACTTAAAATGATTTAAAGTATCTTTCAAAACAATTATTTATAGGGGCTGATTTTTCAAAAATAAAATACATAAATCAGCAAGAACTTTGAAAAATGGCCGAAAATGAGCAATCAAATTTGATCGCTTGTTGAAAATGCTGAACATGGGTATTCATCAAAAATATTTAAGCTCAGGAATAGGCAGGGGCTATTCAATAGCAGTTAGTTATCTATCACTTCACTGAAAATTTGTGAATCATGTCTCTTAAATTTCGTTCCATTAGCTCGCTCCCCCTCCAATTAGCTTTCTCTATAAAATATTGACGAAATAAATTAGTCTTTGCAGGCGCAAAGCCAGAAATTGGCAATGGGGGCTGTTTCGGAGGTGAACACGAAACTAAAACGGTTTTTATTTAGAATTTGAACGGTTTTTCTGCCCGAAAATAGATAAACATTAAGGAAAAGAAAAACAAAAAAAGAGAGCCCTATCCAGGCTGGGATCGATTTTTGTGACCGATTCTTTTCCAGTCCACAGTCAAAGTGGACACATTCTGATTGACAATGCCAATGGGGGGGGCTATTTCTCTTTTGGTGCAAAAATTGGTCTTAAAAGTGCTAAACAAGTGGTACTTTATATACTTTGCATGTCAATGGGAGGGGCTATATCCCCCTCCGCCCCCTCCTACCCCCCTGGCTACGCTACTGACTACTTGTACATTTTATTGAACTAGGATTTTATGATTTACCAGCTTGTAATGAAGAGAACCGAAATTCTTTTTCAAGTTTCTTGTAAATAAGCTTAGGCTACCAGCTAGCAAATAAGAGAACTGAAGTTTTATCTTTAAGTCAAAATTTTTTATCTTAAAGAACTGAAATTCAATTATCTTTTTTTTAAATATTGACCGAATAGATTTATCCTTGTGAGCTTTATTGAACTAAAGGATTTTATGATTTACCAGCTCGTAAATAAAAAACCAAAATTTTACCAATTTTAGCTACCGCAGACATAGCCCATTTTTGCAACTAGTTAAATCAAGCTTATGCATTGCTATTTTCTATGCCATGTTTCAAAAAAAGTTATTTTTATCAAAATAGGCCTAAACTTAAGTCATTTTTGGAAAAAACACAAACTTTTCCAGAGGTTGGTGCGCTCTGCCACCAGACCTCCAATGGCCTCCGGCGGCTTTGGGCTCCGCGATCAGACCTGCAAAACAGCCCACCAATGCAGAGATTTCTGGCTACGCCCCTGATTAAGATACTTTAAATATACAACGTTTGTGTTGCTGATACTTTTGTGAATTTCAAGTACTACGGAAATACCGTAATCATAGACGTAGCCAGAGGGGGCCCGGGCCCCCCCAATTGAAATGCTACCTATGATAAAACTGTTACAAAAAGACTATTGTTTCTTCAGGTTCAGTTTCTTTTAGCATCTTCGCGTACAATAGTACACGCGTACAACAGTAATTACCGATAATATTGATCCAGGGGGCCCGGGCCCCTCAATTTAATTTTTGCCAACCAATTCAAATGGGCCCCCTACAACAATATTTAAATGGCACTCAATTTAAATGGGCCGTCTATTATAATATTGATTCAAGGAGCCCGGGCCTCTTCAATATAATTTTTGCCGACCAATTCAAATGGACCCCCTACAACAATATTTAAATGGCACTCAACTTAAATGGGCCGTCTACAATAATATTGATTCAGGATCCTAGGACCCCTTTCAATTAAATTTTTGCCAACCTATTGAAATGGGCCCCCTTCAATAATATTCAACCAGGGAGCCCGGGCCCCTTCAAGTTGAATTTTGCCACCCAATTTAAATGGCCCCGTACAATAATATTGATCCAGGAAACCCGGGCCCCTCAATTTAATTTTTGCCACCCAATTCAAATGGACCCCCTCCAATAATATTTAAATGGGGCCCTACAATAATATTCAACCAGGGAGCCCGGGTCCCTTCAATTTGATTTTTGCCAACAAATTTAAATGGGCCCAGTACAATAATATTGATCCAGGGAGCCCGGGCATCTTCAATTTAATTTTTGCCACCCAATTTAAATGGCCCCTAACAATAATATTTAAATGGGCCCCCTACAATAACCTTGAACCAAGGGCCCCGGGTCCGTTCAATTTGATTTTTGCCACCCAATTTAAATGGGCCCCCTACAATAATATTAATCCAGGGACCCCGGCACCCCTCAATTTGATTTTTGCCAACCATTTCAAATGGGTCCCCTACAACAATATTTAAATGGCACTCAATTTAAATGGGCCGTCTATAATAATATTGATCCAGGGGGACCGGGACCCCTTTCAATTAAATTTTTGCCAACCTATTGAATATTCTTATTCAATAGGTTATTCAACCTTCAATAATATTCAACCAGGGAGCTCGGGCCCCTTCAAGTTGAATTTTGCCACCCAATTTAAATGGCCCCGTACAATAATATTGATCCAGGAAACCCGGGCCCCTCAATTTAATTTTTGCCACCCAATTCAAATGGACCCCCTCCAATAATATTTAAATGGGGCCCCTACAATAATATTCAACCAGGGAGCCCGGGTCCCTTCAATTTGATTTTTGCCAACAAATTTAAATGGGCCCAGTACAATAATATTGATCTAGGGAGCCCGGGCATCTTCAATTTAATTTTTGCCACCCAATTTAAATGGCCCCTAACAATAATTTAAATGGCCCCTAACAACAATAATAATAATATTTAAATGGGCCCCCTACAATAACCTTGAACCAAGGGCCCCGGGTCCGTTCAATTTGATTTTTGCCACCCAATTTAAATGGGCCACCAACAATAATATTGATCCAGGGACCCCGGGCCCCTTCGAATTTATTTTTGCCAAAGAATTTAAATGGGCCCCTACAATGATATTTAAATGGCACTCAATTTAAATGGGCCCCCTACAATGATATTTAAATGGCCCCCAATTTAAATCGGCCCCCAGCAATAATATTCATCGAGGAGCCCCGGGCCCCTTCAATATAGTTTTTGCGAAACAATTTAATGGGGCCCCCTACAATAATATTTAAAAGGTCCCCAGTTTAAATGCACTCGATCCAGGGGGCCTGGGACCCCTCAATTTAATGTTTGCCAACCAATTTAAACGTATAACCCGAGTGAAATTAAGGGTTTTTATTCTAAAAGTTACTAACTGGGGCCCTCATCTAACCTTTTTATGAACGTAATGTGTAACGTCGCTTCTGTTTTCTTGTTTATACCTGGTTTCGAACACTACTCGCTTTACTGCATTTAGCTTTTCGTGTATATTTGTCCGCGAAGGATTTCCAATGATGTCATGCTACACAACGCACGTGATGTCATCGATTAAGCGATTTATCGCGCCTTTTCTACTGCATGCAAATTATCTGTAGCGCAACTATAATTTGAAACTGTTTTTTTGAAATTTTTGCGCTATAACTTCTTTGTTGAGAGTCAGTCAAACATGGTTGTAGTCGAGGAAGGACGTTAGATTTTTACTCTCAGAATTACGTCACAGGTCTCAAGCTTGTCCTGGGTGGGTCCCACCTTATTTATATTTGGGCTTTTGTCCTCTGAGCTGTTGCTCAAGTTTAAGAATAATTATTTTACTGGACTATTGTCCTCTAATTAAGTAGTTTCTGTACTGTTTCCTGGGTCCCACTTCAGAGACTGCGTTCTTTGAAGAAATCGATTGGAGTTACAGTTTACTGTCTGCCTGAAGACGAAACCATCGAAACCGTTGACTATATATCAAGACAAGTTAACGCGTGTAGAGACGTAAGATACGGCAGACAGAAGAGATTTCGCGTCGTCTACAAAGTTTCGATGATCTTCCCCCTGCGTTTACATAATGCAATAACCAGGGACGGATTTAACATATGGCACAGTGCCAGGGACCCCGCGCTAATATAAGACTTTTTTTGGTCTTCACCTGTACTTGGCTCGAAAATATTGCGAAAATCCCATAGTGTCAGGGGCCCAACACAATGCAAATCCGGCCCGGGCAATTACATGGTTACTAGGCGTAACTATCTATTGTACATATTTCAATAACAATTCACCTCCAGCTCGCCAGTTTTAATGCAACAAAATACTTTTGAAAAAAAATTAGCTACAGTAAGGGGAATGCTCATTGAACAAATTTTTGAATTGAGAGGGCCTGGGCCCCACGGCCGCAGTATGTACTGTACTCCTATTACTGGTTGTTTTCATGACGTAACCAAAATCTCTAGGAAAAATCTTCGAGTGGATTATTATTTACTGCTTAAATATTGCAGGAGGCAATGTAGTTTACTTCCCCCTACCTGGGCCAAAGCAGTTACAAAATTTAACCTCAAAATGCAAGATTTTAAACGGGTTTTGGACTTAAATTGCAAGCAAAAGAAGGACTGAGCAACTTAATTTTTTCTACTGGCTTTCAACTGTTAAAAATCTAGTCCTTTCAAATGGCTCTGAATACGTGCAAAATGTGATTCAATGGCGTTAAAACAGCTTTTTTTTCAAAAAATTACGAAAAACTGCTCAGCGGCTGGGGGTTTCGCCCCCACACCCCCTCAATGATACGTTTGAATTACAATACTGTTAAAATCATTAATAAAAATCTGCTCCGCTTTCAACTAATGACTGAAGACCCAATTTTGCATCTTTGTTTGTGCATTTGTGTCTGATCAATTATTGGATTTTCGCAATCTTGTGACTTAAATCGAAAAGATTATTTGTCATTGTCTAATCGGTGTTTAAGTTAAATTAATGAGTAATTATTATCCTTTGTTAAAAACAAGCTGCTAATTAGCTCATCTTCAAAGGCGCATCTTCAAAAACCTTCAAAACGCTAATTAGACAGTATTTAGAATCGTTGTGTTCTTTTTGTGCATTATTTGTGTAGACTGGCAGCGGTAGACTAGCAGATGACAGTCTTTGTTTGTTAATTTCTGGCCTTTGATGCTAGACAATAGGCGATCCCACGTGTTTTTTACTATACTTGGAACTATTTAAACCTGCTTTGGGCCTTAAAACTCAGAAGTGACAAAAATGAGTGAAGTGAACAGTGTCAGTGTTTGGTGATACGTGTTAAATGCTGCTTAACTTTGGTAAATTGCGTTTTGCGATCCCTTACCCTTCCTATTCGTTCTTGTTTATGGATTTGACTATTGACTGTGAGGGGACAGTCTTATAGATTGGAAGAAAGGCCCTGAATTGGCCCTTGCATCGTATTTTGAGACTACTTCGTTATTTTATTTTATTTTTTCTGTATTTTTCTTTAATTCAATATAATAATGAATTCCATAAAAAACCAAGAACATCAAGTGCTCAGTTGTGAGAAGGAAAAGGGATTGGGAGAGTTTGGCATAGCTCTCCTAAACGTTATTGAAGTTGGCTATAATACTACGCATCGTAACCCTGCAGAAAACACAACACGGTTCGGATTGGCAAGTCTTGGCAGATATTCAAATTTAAGAATTAAGCTTTAACGAGAAACGATTTGGCAAACTGACACATATCACAAGATCGGGTTAGAAAGACTTTATCGTTTGTAACAAATACACTTCTTAACTCAACACGTCTACCAAGTTAGACATTTCCACATTTTGACTATTGGTTTAAGCCTTCCCCTTTGGACGAGTTCCAAGTTACATGCCAAAACTAGGCCACGGCTTTTGATCTTCCATTCTACGATATCTTTGCCCCCACAAAAAATTCCCCTTTTAAGGTTTACGATGACGTCATTGCTTATGATTTGTGGTTTGGGCCCCCCCCCAATCGAAAATCCTGGCTACGCCTATGACCGTAATATTACCAATAATCTGAAAACCTCCAAATATCATTACAAACTTTGAAAGAATAGTTTTGAAAATGGCACTTAAATTTGTCAAAAACCAAAAATAGTTTAAACCTAACGTTGTTTGTCAAAATTAGTTACAAGACGTGCGAGAAAGCCCTTCTTTGCCCCTTTTGTTCTACGCGAAAACCGCTTAATAATTTTTGAAAATGAGCAATTATAATTACATATTTTCGTAATGTAAATTCTATCAATAATAAAATTTCGGGCTGATGTGTACAATTTCTGGAAAATAGGTTTTCGGAGAAATGTGATTTCGGCCAAACGAAAATTCAGGCAAGTGTAAATTCTGGAAAACAAGTTTTCGGGGAAATGTAGTTTCGGCCAAATGTAAATTCTGGCAAGTGTAAATCCTGGAAAATAAGTTTTCGGGGAAATGTAAATTCTGGCAAATATAATTTCAGCCAAATGAGCCTTCTAGGAAATGTAAATTCTGGCAAGTGCATGTTCTGGAAAATGTAAATTCTGGCAAGTGCACGTTCAGGGAAATGTAAATTCTGGCAAGTGCTCGTTTAGGGAAATTTAATTTCTGCCAAGTGCACGTTCAGGGAAATAAAATTTCTGGGAAGTGCAAGTTCAGGAAAATGTACATTCGGGTTAATGTAGTTTTGGCCAAGTGTTTTTCGGGGAAATGTAGTTTCTGGAAGGTGATTTTCGGGAAGGTGTATAGGATCCAATATTTTTGATTGGTACTATAGGCAATAACCAGTGATGCTACCAGAGAACTCTGATGCACTGTGTTAAAATTTTGGATGGACTGGATCTGTGATCGGCTCTCTAGTCTAAACTAATAGCAGCCGGTTCAAACGAGTGAAAAGTGCCGGATATCTACAGGACGCAATTTTTAAGAAGAGGTTCTCGGAGTCTAGCAACTGGTTTGTGCGAGCCGACTAAATAGCAGTACTATTTAGCATTACTAAATAACAGTAGGCCTACATGGGTATAGCCTCATTTCTCATCGACATAAAGTATTCGATTGGTTAAAAAAAATTGGATTATGGTTAAAGAGAAACCCTATGCTGTTTCTTACTCAATCATTCTGTAAATGCCATCGTCTGTTTTCACGAATAAGGATATGTGATGTAATGAAACGGAATTGAGTTTTGACTTATCTTTTGGACTGTCTTTTGTTAAATACTGTAGTACAAATATTTCCTCCACGTTGTGCTGGCATCCTGCGAAAATACAGAAATGTCATTATGACGATGTCAATCCTAACCTTCTTTCCTAAGTCAATGTTTCTTTAAACTTTGCTATATTGTACTGTGTACACTGTACAGATACAATTATGATTCTTAAGCCTATTTTACACGGGAAACTTTTTGCCCCCCTCTCGCTTTTTTTGCGATAAATCCTTTCAAAAGAAAAGAATTTTATTTTAAATTAACTTGAATTTCGGTCAAATTTATTTACAAATAACTCCTGAAAATTTCAAGTTGCTAAGATTACGGAAAGTTTTCCAATTTTGCGGTTTACCAAAGTTACTCTCCGAAATCTGAGCATTTTTTGGCTAATATTTAACTTAAATGACGTCATAAGAGGTTTTTATGACGTAACCAACTTGACTCGGGCAATTTATGATTCAGTATTAAAACACAAACTAAAAAAACAATTTTTCTGAAAAGTTTGGTAAACACCAACCTGCATACCAATTTTCGTGTTTTCAATTTTCATTACTTTCGGTTTAGGAGTTCGATGGGAGCCATTTCCCCCCTCCTTCCCCCGTGTAAAAGTCGTTGATTAAATACCCAGTGTAAAATAGAGATAACGATGTACTATAAGTACGCGTATATATATAAGTTACTGCCAAACCAAAGGTGCGGTTGAATTTCATTCGCTTCTGATCCAGGCCAATGCATTCAGGGCCATTGGAAATTTCACGCCCGGAGAAAACACGAACGTAAAAAGTACGTAAAATCGAAAAGTGGGAGAAAAAAGATTGAATCCACCCAAATTTCAGGTAAAGACCAAAGAAAAAAACCAAAGAAATAAATAAAAACTAAAAAAGTTTTCGCTTCATCTGGGTTCATCTCTCATCGAATTTAAAGGGAAGAAAAAAAAAAAGATCTTCACCGCTGCTCTATAAGTTGAAATTGCCAATTCGATTGTTACATCACTAACATGATTGTCACATATCATAATTTTAAATGCATTTGTTATGATTATTTGCCTGCCTTAACTTAACTGTGACTGCTTAACTAGTTTTGCCGCCTCTTTGATTTGGAATGTTCGAGATAATTCTTTTCCAGTATATTCTGCACTCTTTTGTAGTCACTGGGTTACTTGTTTGTGTACGACTTTTAATCGCTATATTTCGGATAGAAATATATGACGTTATAATTACGTAGCGATTTGACTTGACTTTGTTATCTTATAAGCTCGTATACTTTTTCTATTGCGAGGTAATAACGATTTCTGTGGAATATTCAAGCGCTTTTGCAGTTAGTATAGTTTTTTTTTTCAATTCTAATAGCTGGAGGATTCTAATAATTCGGGAATTCTAAGACATGTGATCTGATTATTAATTTCGTAGGCAGTTTAGCCGAAATTGAGTCTATCTGCGTTTGGCTTGTAGTGTGAGATCTGAACTGGTCGATTGCCATAAGTTTTAGTGAAGCAATTTTGCTCGGAGATTTGTTTTGTTTTCAATTTTAAATAGAAGTTCTTAATTTAAGATTGGTGTGCTGCTTCCAGTAATTCAAGAAGTTAAAAAAGCTATCAACTGCCATTTTGATTGGTTAATTAGCATCTTAGTCGTTCTCTGGTTTAAGTCGACGTAGACTATTCTAGAGATTAAAAGTTGTACTCTAGCCAAGTATCAACGATCGCGACAATGATGTTTTGGTTCAATCTTTAATGTAGCAAAAATTTCAAAAAAATTTCTTACTTTTGGCACGACGCACATTATAACTTTGTGTTTGTCGTCGTACGTCATTCGTTGCAAATTAACAACATTAGAAGTTGGAGAATTTTCGCATCGGTGTTGCCGTTCCAATCTTCTGCTGAAGTATGGCTCGTCATGCAACAGTTCTTTTGCACCTTCCTTCTGTTCTGTAAATTGAACAACAAGGATAAGAGCAAAGACTGATTTTGAGGTCTTGTCGATAGAGCGTATGTTTTGAAATGCACTAGAATTCGCTTCCCAGCGGTCAGGTAAACCCCCGAAAATCAAAAAAACAAAAACAAATCAAACTGTTTTTTTATACAATATTCTCTGAATTATGGTGACGTAGTGTGTAACAAATTTTTCTTAGCTTCTTTGTGTCAAAACAAAACAGCTTTTTTCAAAGAAAAGTCGCAGCAAAATCAATACAATTCGAAACTTATACAAAACATTGCATGTCCACTAGACCTGTCCAAAAAAAGGCGAGTTTTGGAATGTGAGGAGGTCCGCACGTTTTCCCCTCGCATTACCTCTCAAACCATCACATACCAATTTTCAATCGGATTCATCAACGTTTACAGCTAGCGCAAAGCGATTTTTTATTTTCAGGATTTATGAACTAATTTTTAGCAACCGCTAGATGGCGCAAGAGGTAGGAAAACTTTAAAACGGGGTTTAGACGCGTTTTAAGTCGAGGAATGTGATTTAATGTTACTTGGCTTGGTTATTTAGCAACTGAGGCACATCAATCAACGCAATGA
Source organism: Trididemnum nubilum (assembly GCA_963965965.1). Classification (NCBI taxonomy): domain Eukaryota; kingdom Metazoa; phylum Chordata; class Ascidiacea; order Aplousobranchia; family Didemnidae; genus Trididemnum; species Trididemnum nubilum. Next base: position 57,473 of record CAWYPQ010000204.1, read on the forward strand.
GACCAGGAGTAGCATTAGTTTTTGCTAAAATGGTACCTTAAGCAGGTTCAAACACTTAAAAGAGCTCTGCAAGAGGCGCAGACATTTTTGGCACCCTGCCAGGTGAAACTGTGAAACATAAGGCGTTCAAGCACTAAAAAATATTTACAAAGGTATCATCTAAACACACCATGCAGGGGTTTGCATAAACAAAATTTCAAAAATTGTGTAGGAGAATGGTATTGCCAAACAAAAAATTGTGATTGTTTGTTTCTCTACAATCACTGTGCAAATTGCTCAGTCAATCAATCATAACCTATTACTTCACAAATTTCTGACAACATTTTAACTGAAAGTTTTATTCAAAAGTTGCTTTTGCGAAACTTGGAAACTGTTCTCGATGAGCTTCTATCGCTTGCCATAGATCGTGTTTTTGCTGAACATCATCAGTACTTGTAGCGGCACAGTCAATATTGAGCTTCACACCTAGTGATGTAGTCAAGACCCTGATGGTCGAGACCGAGACCAAGACCAAGACTTGGAAAAAATTCGAGACCAAGACCCAAGACCAAGACTTGAAAAAATTTTCGAGACCGAGATCGAGACTCGGTGAGTTTGTTCGAGACCGAGACGAGACTTCGAGACCCGAGATTTTAGAAGCAAAACTTATTCGTATGGACTATTGACAACCCTTTTCATGGTTTTTCCTTAAACAAACGGCCTATCGCAATACAGTAGAACGACCATAAACCAAAAAACGAACTTGGGCCACGGGCTATTTACAAGCACATGAAGAGATGACGGCGTAGATCAGCTGTCAAGCGCCCGTCTAAAGTAGAGAAATTGCAGTTCGATGCCATCGTTCGATTCATAAGAAATGCATCTTAAATTTGCTTAAGTTTCATTACCGAACTGCTCGTGGACCAATCTAGAGGAATTCGATTTTGAAGCGAGTTGCTAAATAAAATTAAAATAAAAGCTTTCATAAACTCGCGACTTAGTGCACGGGCATTGAGCAACACTGCACCAAAGAAACATCGCAGTGAAGCGAGACGTTAGCGGCACTGCGTCCGATTTTGACCGGACCAAGAATCGAAACGCAGACCTCACGCTCCGATGGCGGTGTCTTTCACTACTAACGCTGACCGGTCGTTTAAATTTAAAATAAAGCGGGCTTGCTAAAGCAGTTGCATTCAGATAGTTATTTTAATGACAAGAAGGCTGTGCTGGTGGAATGTGCGATTGTGTTTTCATAAACAAGACTTCAAGATGAGTGATTCAGTAACGTAGTGGTCCTAGTACACGGCAAACACCGTATTGTATAACAAATACCTGAGTTACGGTATTATTTCTTATCAAGACTTTATTTCTCCGATACGGCTCTGAAAATCTTTTGGGGTCACGCGTCTTCACCATTCGGTGGCCCATGTTTATACCCAGGCGCGTAGCCAGAAATTCGCAATGGGGGGGCTGATAAAAAGATATTTTAGAGAAGTGATTGGTAATTAACCAACACTGAATAGCCCCCATCTTATTTCTGAGTTTATAATATATTCGTTGGTAATACCTATGTTTGGCGTTTTACACTAACGATCAAATTTGATTGTTTAATTTTGGCATTTTTGAAGTTTTCATTGATTTGTGACTTTAATTTTTGACAAATTAGCCCCCTCCCCCGAATATATGCTTCAAAAGATGCGTTAAATCACTTTTTAGTCAATTCCAACGCAAAAAACAGTCTCAGAAGAGCTAAAAACGTGGTATTTTTCTTATTCTGCATTTTGGCTTACTGGTCAATGGGGGGGGGGGGGGGGGGGGCTATATCCCCCCCCTGGCTACGCTTCTGTTTATACCTCAGGTTTATACCTCAAGTTATTTTAATCTTCACTGGACCTAATTGTTACTCCTAATGTTTGATATTTACAAAAAAGCAGTGGTGAAGTAGATTTAAGTTCATCATTCTGAGTCTGCAATCTTAACTGTATCATACTGCGAAAGATCTGTTCAACAGAATGAGACTGAAAACAATCACTTTGAGGTCTGAGCTGTCCTGATTAACTTTCCTTGACCAAACCTCATCGCACTGCCATGCTACCACCTAAAACTCGGTCCACGTGCGAGGAACCTGAACGAGAAAAAGATTTAGAGCACTTACTACCAGAAAGCAAAAATGTATACAGCGGCAATTAGCACCTTCAACAAAGATCAACATCAAATAATACCGCTTAAGCGGCTTCTTCCCCTCCAGACTGTTTTACATCGCACCTTTCATAAGTAAACTAGATGGGAGTTTGCCAGCAAACCCAGTGAACGACCGACGCATAGCTAATGCTGTGACGCTCAAAAGTACTTTTTGTCTACGGTAAAATCAGCAATTATTCCAAAATTTCTGATAATGGAACCTCCAGAAAAGTAGAGTCAAAATATTTGTCAGTTAAATATCACCTGATATCATAAAACACTGGCATCCTAGCTTGAGCCGTTCAAAAATTGATTTTTGGGTCTCCATTCGGGGGGGTCCCTGGGGGGGTGGCACCCCCAAACTATGTCAAAATATTTGTCTGTTAAATATCTTCTGATATCAAAAACAACTAGCACCCTAGCTTGAGCCGTTCAAAAAATGGATTTTTTGGGGCCCCATTTTAGGGGGGTTCCCGGTCGAGTTGCCCCAAAAAATTTCGGGAGAAAAAAATGCATTTGCAGCTCAACAACTTTACACAAAAATTGGATTTCGATGTGTTGTGGTTTAGGAGAAGAAGAGCGCACAAAATTTAGGAAGAAAAAAAAGGAAAAAAAAAGAAATAAACCTCATCGCGGCCAAAAATAGGTTGGTTGGGATGAAAGGGTATCTTGGGACATACAACCCTATGAAATATTTTTTGCCGTACTTAAGCCGTTTTTGACTGAGACCGCTTTTTACGCCAAACTTGCGGGCCGGTTTTCGGATTCTAAAACCGAAGTCACGCAACGTATTGCCTCGAAATTTGGTAGAAACATACAACTCATTAATCTCAAACTGCTGTCAAAATTTCATGTAGCTAGACCAAACCGTTCTTGAGTTATAAGCAAAAGTTTGAAATTTTGCACTCGTTAGTTCGAAAATGGCCAAGTAAAAACAAAGGAACACGCGACGCGAGCGTCGGTCGTTCCAATAACGAAGATAATAATGAATAACAGGTCGAGCAGTTTTCTCCCACGGCTCTCCCTGAGTTTTTTCGAACCTCAGGTATCTCCCACTGAGTAGCCAATTATCAAAAATTGAGGTTTTATTGCAAAACTTTGTTTCTCACGATCTCAGTTTAAAAACATTGACGGAAATAAATAAAAATTGACCGAAATGAACAAATAAAGGAGATTGTTGGAAAGCAATTAAAAAGGTGTTAAGACCTAGAAAGTCAATCGAATCTTTGCTTGCGTTGCTTGCATTAAATAATTAAATTCAAAATTTTATTCCTACGCCTAACCAAGATTTTGAGTCTCGAGACTTTTTATATTTCGAGACCATGACTTTTCGAGACCAAGACTCGAGATCGAGACTTGAAGTTCAAGTCCGAGACGAGACTTTCAAAAATGTGTCTCGAGACCGGTCTAGAGAACTCCATCACTATTCACACCAGATATGGAACCAGTCAGAATTTTCTCAACTCGACCCGACCAGCAAATTTCAAAATCTACGCCGGTTGACCGGCCGGTCGACTGTTTTTTTCACAGAAAGTTTTTGTTCACTGTTCAATGTACGTAATAAAAAATTTTCTAAAGGGGGGGAGCATGGGTGAGGTGTTAAAATTTGTGATTTCGGACGGCGGTCTCAGAAAAAAAAAAAACGCAAAAAAGTTTTGCTCTTTTTGCAAAAATGACTTAATTTTAAGACCTTTTTAGGTTAAATTTTGGTTTGAATTACCTGTTTTGAGCAGCGCAAAACGTGCACAAAATAAGCATAAAAAGAACTGGAGGGCACAAGCTAAATTATTAGACTTTTTTCTAATGATCTTATGCGAAAGGCCAAAAAAAAGTTAAAAGTTTTTAGCTATTGCTGACAGATTATTTGCAATTTGCCGAGCAGCGAACACTAAACTGTTATGACATTGGCTAGAAAATATTCGTGCTCCAGGAGTTTGTAGGAATGCTATTTCAGAACAAGCCATGACTGGTTAGATATAAAAAATAAGAGCTATGCCTTTCTTGCCTAGTGTAGAGTGTGGTAAATTTAAGTTGAAAAAAGCTTTTCAAAGCGGCAAGATTATAGCATGTACTAAAAAATCTGAAATCTGCACCACTTCTACTCTTCAGTTGATTAAAATGATGCTAAAATGCTAGGTAGTGCAAGCCTCTTCCACATGCATACTTTATTAGAATCTGATTACGCGATTTTAACGTATATTTTGCACTTTTTGCTTTGTGCCGTGGTCCAAAGGGGTTGAGGGCATGGCACAATGCCCCATCCCCCTAAATACACCCCTAAATGTGCATGTCTTAATTGTCACAGCTTATTAGTCACAGCTTGAACCCATTCAAAAAGTCAGAAGTTACATAGAAGACTTGAAACATAAAGTTTTTTTTTTTCTTTTTTTTTCACGGCTGTGAGGTAGCACTTACCTCACATATCTGCTTTCCCATTAGGCTAGTGTTTCATCAGCATCTGAATTCACACATAGCCTATCCTGGCATCCCACCCGAACCTTCAAACCACACACGAAGGCAATTTCTACACTTGCCATCGTACCCTCTTCTCAGATTACTCTGATCTAAGTCTGACAACAAGGTGACCAGAAAGAGGATTTTCGACCAGTATCACACTGGCACTTCACTTAGCTCAACCGCATTGCGCTAGCATCACTAAGCATGGACACCATATATGACATTACATTAGCAATTTACCACAATAGTATGCTGTATGCATATTTCAAACTTGTTTGTTATCATCAGGCGTACATAACTGTATAAATGCCTATTACAAATTTTGAACCCCAAAAGCCAAAATTAACCTACTTGTCGGTAACCGGTAAAGCAAATTGCTATATACAACGCCAGTCAACGCCCATACGAATAAATTTTCATTTACTCGTATGTGCTTTGAAAATTCAAAAAGTGTTTTTTAAAAGGTGTGGTTTGTTAATACCAGAGGTGGAGTCGAGGACACAAGGCTCGAGGCCAAGGCCAAGGACACAAAAAAAATCCGAGGCCATTCCGAGGACAGACACTCTCGAGGCCAAGGACAGGAATGCTCGAGGCCAAGGCCAAGGACCAAGGACACAAGCGCAAGTGCTCTCCAAAAAAAAAAAAGGTCTTCACAAAAATTTTTTAGGCGATCTCCAAAAAAAAAAAAAGGTCTTCACAAAAATTTTTCAAGCGGTCTCCACAAAAAAACATTTTCCAATAAATTTTTCAAGCGCTTCACAAAATTTTAACTGCTATCCTCGAGCCGAGGACAGGCCAATTTTCGAGGACTTGAGGCCTCGAGGCCAAGGCCAAGGACTTGACCTTCGAGGCCAAGGACTTCAAAATGTGTCCTCGAGGCCAAGGACGTCCTCGAGGACTCCACCTCTGGTTAATACTGTTTTTTTATGAAAAGTTTTCTTTATGATAAAGTATATAGATATATTTTGGTTGGTGCTTAAATGTCTTTTAGTTGCAAGAAAGGAAAATTTGACCTGTGTTTCAACCGGCTTGACGGGTCAGTCAAAGAAACTCAACCCGGCCGGTAGGTCGACCCGACTGGTGCCGGTCGACCTGCCCGGTTTCCATCTCTGCTTCACACTCCGCTCCGCTGCATTGTTTACAACTTTCACTGTTCGCCCAAAGTCTCTAGCATAACAAAAATCACCTAACGTTTCCCACTCTCGGCATGGCAGTGAGAGCCAGTCATGGCTGATATTTAATGCCGTAAACAATAACCAAGACTCCGGTCCAATTAGGTCAAACAACTTTGTTGATCGATCAATTTGAACAAACACTGGCTTGCCGGTTCTGAAAACTTCTGATTTAGATGTTTGTAATAGTGTTTTAGCCATTTCTTCTTTGATTTCAACCGCAATATTTTGGTTGGTGCTGAACAACACAAAAACGACCAATTCTGCTGTTAAATACCAGCGATGTTTTAAGCCTTTTTGCCAAGCAGCTTCTGCGATCTAATTATCCACGGCTCGGTAGTCCATCATCTGATGAATAAATTTTAGGTCATTGTATGGGGCAGAGATGGAACCGATCAGGATTTTCTCGACCCGACCGGTAAATTTCAAAATCATTGCCGGTTGACCGGCCGATCGACCGGCCGGTTGACCGGTTTCTGACCTGACTGGTCGACCGGTTTTTTTACCGAAGGTTTTTGTTCACTGTTCAATGTATCAAATGAAAATTTTTTAAAAGCGAGGGGGGGCATGGGTGAGGTGTTAAAATTTGTGACTTTGGACGGGGATCTCAGAAAAAAACGCAAAAAAAGTTTTGTGTTTTTGCAAAAATGACTCAATTTTAAGACCTTTTTTATTTAAGTTTCGTTTTGAAAGACCTGTTTTGAGCAATGCAAAACGTGCAAAAAATAAGCATAAAAACCACTGGAGAGCACAAGCTAAATTATTAGACGTTCTTTCTAATGATATTACGCGAAGGCCAAAAAATGAAGTTACAATTTTTTAGCTATTTGAGACAGATTATTTGCAATTTGCCGAGCAGCAAACACTAAACTTTTTTTCGGCAGTGCTGCTTCTGCAGTTACAAAAAGATAAATAAGAAAAAAACAACAGCAGAGGATAGATAACAGTAAAAACATGCGAACATCACAATACTTGTACTATTATACCCAAAACATTAAAAATGATGCAGCAATAACATTATATAATATTGAAAAATTATGCCACTAACAGCGTGAAAAAAGGAATACTGAAAAATTATGTCATTAACAGCGTGAAAGAAATTAATAATAATAACAACTAGGCTGCTTCACTAACAGTTTGAGAAAATCAGAAAAGGATGTATTGCAAAACATTATGTACTGGAAAAGGTTTTTAGCTCCACCGAGATTTATATACGGACGGAACAATTAATATACATCTCTGTGCAGCTAAAAACCTTTTCCAGTACATCCTATTCTGATTTTCTCAAACTGTTAGTGAAGCAGCCTAGTTGTTATGAATATTATTAATTTTTTTCACGCTGTTAGTTTTTTTTCACGCTGTTAGTGACCTAATGTTAGTGACATAATTTTTCAGTATTCCTTTTTTCACGCTGTTAGTGACATAATTTTTTAATATTCTTTTATTTCAAGCTGTTAGTGACATAATTTTTGATATTATATAATGTTGTTCCTCCATTATTTTAATGTTTTTGGGTATAATAGTACAAGTATTGTGAAGTTCGTATGTTTTTACTGTTACCTATCTTCTGCTGTTGTTTTTTTCTCATTTATCTTTTTGTAACTGCAAAGGCAGCACTGCAAGTTGTTCTGAAGAAGCTTACCGGTTTGGGAGACGAAACGTCAAACCAATAAATAAACTCATCGATAGTAGGAAGTGGTTATGAATAACTATCCCGATAAACGCAACGCGTCCGTTATTTTCATTGAAAACGCTAAACTGTTATGACATTAGCTAGAAAACATTCGAAATATGATGTGCCCCAGCAGTGTGTAGAAATGCTGCTACTTCAGAACAAGCCCTGTCTAGTTAGATATAAAAAAAAATATCTATGTCTTTCTTGCCCAGTGTAGAGTGTTGTAAAGTTGAGAAAAGATTTTCAAAGCGGCAAGATGTACTAAAAAATCTGTAATCAGCGCCACTTCTACTCCTTAAGCTGATTAAAATGATGCTAAAATGCCAGGTAGCGAAAGCCTCTTATACATGCATGCGTTATTAGAATATGATTACGCAATTTTAACGTATATTTTGTACTTTATTGGTTTGTGCCGTTTGCCCGAAGTGGGGGGCTTAGCACAATACTCCCACCCTAAATACGTCTCTGGATGTGCATGTCTTAATGGTCACAAATTGAAACCATTCAACAAGTGTTTTCGAAAGGTGTGGTTTGTTAATCCTGATTTTTTATAAAAAGTTTTATTTATGATAAAATATATAAGTATATTTTGGTTGGTGTTGAGATATTTTTTGGTTCCAAAAAAGGAGAATTTGACCGGTTTTTCAACCGGCTTCACCGGCCGGTTGACCCGACCGGTGCCAGTCGACCCGACCGGTTTCCATCTCTGGTATGGGGCATAAGCGCCAAGACTTGCGTTTAGCCAACTGGTAGCGTAAAATAAAACAAGAAATTGAGTCATTCTAGTCAGTTGAGGCATTATTTTCGTAGTAAACGGTAACTGATCAGACAGCGTGAACATTTTTTGAATGTGGAGAAGTTACCCTATCCATCTGGCGCTATGCATAGCTCCTGGTATGTGAGGGTGGTAAAATTCCTTTTCTCCAAGCAAAGCCAAAGTATTTTCGGCACATTGTTTGCAGTCTTCACGAGCAATCACGGAGTCTGTTTCTGCGGCTTTAGAAAGTTTTTCTTTTAGTTCAGAGATAACTTGAAATTTAAGTCGGAGAAGGGAGGCGATCCACTACATATTCAGCTTGAGACCAAGCTGTACTCCTGTTTTTGTTTGGTATACTTTTTTCGTGCAAGAGCACTTCAAAAACCTGCCTTAGATTGGGCAACTTTCAGCCTGTAATAGATTTGCTTGGATATCCAATCAAGAAAAAATTGGTTTTATATCTAATCCGTTTAACTATCTTCTTTCTTGAAGTGCCACTGGTGATTGGAATGCTGGACATAACTCTCACTGATTAAAATACGAATACTTGATGAATTACAATGCTAATCAAAATCACTGAAACTCTACGAACAAAGGTTAAACCAACCAATATTCTTTCGTAATAGGTCGTCAGTGTTTTCACCGAATAGTAGCTGGTATAAACATATCACTTTAAGATGTTTATCTCTGTAATACTAAACAGAATAAACCTCATTTATGGCACAAGTGTACCGCTGTTTGCAGTTTTCCCTATTAATTGGTACGGTAATAAATCCAGCCTGGACAGCCGCCTTTTCTTTCAACTTCTTTCTACAGCTACCATACGTTTTGTAAAAGTTTTGATTTGTTTAATCTTTTGCCTGGCGGGACTCCTTAGTCACCACAGCTAATATATTCGTGTACTAGTACGCTATTGCACTTCCCGCAGAGCTATATGATAACTACATTGTGTGTGTAGGCCTGCAAGTGATGCTAAGTTGCTATTTTGGCGAATATTATTGCTATTGTTAGTGTCGTTATGTCGATTGATGTGCCTCAGATGCTAAATAACCAAGTCAAGTAACATTAAATCACATTCCTCGACTTAAAACGCGTCTAAACCCCGTTTTAAAGTTTTCCTACCTCTTGCGCCATCTAGCGGTTGCTAAAAATTAGTTCATAAATCCTGAAAATAAAAAATCGCTTTGCGCTAGCTGTAAACGTTGATGAATCCGATTGAAAATTGGTATGTGATGGTTTTAGAGGTAATGCGAGGGGAAAACGTGCGGACCTCCTCACATTCCAAAACTCGCCTTTTTTTGGACAGGTCTAATGTCCACTTTACGTGAAGAACTGCATGACTGTAACTTTTTTTCCAAAAGCACTTAAAAACTTTGAAGCATTCAACATTAACTTTGTGACAGTAAGTTATCTCTTTTCCCATCTCATTTTGGTCTTAAATGAACTTAGAATTTACTTTTGCAACAATACAGTTTTGTTAGCAGATGATACTACCATAAGCATTTATTCCATACATCAATCAAGAGTTTAATTGCTAAAATCATTTTAAGTCAATGATTTGAATAGGAAGAAGCTGCGCAATTAACCTGTGTTGACTTACCCAAATAATTTAACCCTTTTTCGGTCAGGACAAGATATTTACCAACGAATGTCTGCTCGTCATAGAGGGAATGCAAAAACTCAGTATTGGTCAGTGTTCTAGATAAATTTGCCTCGATTTGCAAGTTTGGATTGGCTTTCTGGCTTTTGGTTCTTTGAGGATGTTCAGTAAACTTTCTAAAGAGAGTGTTTCCATTTTCAATTTAAATCTTTATTTATGCCGAAAGAATTAAATTGCTACGATAGGAAGACTCTATAGCCCCTTCCACCCCCTTCAGTTATTGGTTAAGTCCAAAAACGTTTAAAAACTTGCCCTTGATAGTTCTAATTCTAATTTGAAACAATGCTTTTTATTATAAGGCTTCAGGAAGTGCTTGAGTTGAGTAATTTAAAATGTGGTTTGTTCGTATGAACCAGGCATTCTGCATTTTTCTAACCACATCAACGCAGAGCACTTTTTTAAATTCTGATAGCAAGAATCTTTTGTCAAACTGGGCCACCACAGCTGGTAGACTGCTGGGATCAAATGGGAAATAAGCATAAAGTGTCTTTCCCAAGGACACAATGAAGCATAGTCAGCTCGGGAATCGAACCGACGGTCAAGAACCTTTCGATCATTAACCCGACGCTCCACTACTGAGCTATCAACGCCGCATTACAAAAAAATCGCTCTTTTGAAGAATTATTGTACTAAATTATAAGGAAATTTTATTTGCAAAACTATATTTGATTTTACCAACTTTTTTGTCGATACGTTAATCATTTTTATGAGTGGATAACCATTGTATATTAGCAATAATATAAAATAAAAAGAAGAGAAAAAAGTCATAAAAAATTGGGGAAAAAGTTAAGATTAAATTTAAAATGTTCATCTTAAACACAACATACTCGGTTTTTCCGAAATTAACAAGCTTGGTATTTCTCGGAGTAAAATAATTTTTGTGGGAACCGTGATCCAACAACAATCTATTTTATTGGTCCCCATCTCATAAAAGAAGAAATTTTACCGGCAAAGACTGAGGCCCAATTAGTTACCCAATCTTTTCCTAGGCATGGATTTCATAATTACATGCAGACCTGTATAATAGGGTGGTCCATATTTGATCAACTTTTGAAACTTTTAAGTCTGACCTCTTCAAGTTGTGTCATTTCATGAAAAAATAATTTGTGTAAATTTTTTTGGAAAAATTTTTATGTTTAAGGGTGCCTCAAGCCCTCAAAATTCCGAAATTTTGGTATTTTTGGCATATTGACCTTGATGTATTTTTTGATCAAAAACTGTTATAATTGATGTTTAGAATAATGTCTCACCTCGTATTTGTCAAAATTTGACACTCATATGTGTTGTAAATGCAATATTGTGGTCATTGTTGATTTCTACCGCAATGGCGCTTTAGTTTAAATCATAATTATAGGTAAAATTTTGTAGTTTCCTAATCCAGAACAAAGGTATTGATATTTGGAACTACATTTTCAGCAATGGATATTCCAAACTTCTATTTAATGTAATTTTATATGGTGTCAGAATATCAGATCGCAACTATACTTTCTTCATATATTTCAAAAGTTTGCGCTTGCAAATTTACAGTAACATTTTTTGGTTTCAAAACTTCAAACGTAGCACTTTTTTGACATTAAATGCACATACGGTAATCTAATAAATAACAGTCTAGGCATTTTTGATATTTTTGGTTCAAAAAACTGGCAACATGATGATCAATAAAGTGAGTTGGAAAACCATTCTTCTGTAACAAAGTGGATATTTTTTGAAACTCTTGGTGTATGAAAGCATAGCTGTTGCAATTTTTGTAGGCATGATCCAGAAGAGTAAATAGCAGATTTTTCTTGTATTTAAGAGGAACATAACTTTGCCAATTGATATATAAGCCTGTGAATGTGGATTTTCTGAAGATTTTGGTTTCTACTCCTTCCCTTGTTTTCGTGATGTGGACATCCAAAAAGGATTGATTTTCCACTTTCGGTTCTCCAGTAAATTGAATTTTATTGTGGATAGAATTTAATGTATTGAATGTGTCTTCAATGTTTTCTGAATTATCAAAAGCCAAAAATAAATCATCAACGTACGGAAAAGTTTTGAAAGGAGCAGTGGTCTTTTCAAATACTTCTTCCAAAAGCCAATTCATGCATATGTCAGCAATGCCTGGGGAACCCACGGCCACCCCGGTAACTTATTTGTAAAATTTACCGTTAAACTGAAGTGTGCCATTTTTGCAGGACTAGTCAAGAAGTTGCTTAAAATGTTTCCTATTCGATGCAAATATTTTGGTTGATTGATCGATGAATAACTTGTCTGATATTAAATTGAGAGTGAAGTCAAGTGGGACGTTTGTAAATAAGCTTTTCACATCAAAACTTAATAAAAATTTGTTTTGCAGGTTTGAAATTTGGTTCACGAATTCAAACGAATCTTGTCAAAGTATCACTATGGTCTGGTCAAAGTATCTAAACAAATATATTATTATTATAATTAATGGGTAGCGGTGCAAGCGAATCTACTACCGTTAGGTAAAGTCCACCTACACATTGCGTATGCCTCATTTGGACCCATTGCAACTGTAGCTGCTATGCTATTGTTTTGTTTGGTTACTGGTCGAACTCAGAAAGCCTTCCAGCTTCCTTTAAGTACGTGGCCAGTTTGCTAATGTTGCATTTGCTTACCACAATGGGAATAGTGGTTTTGGTGATTCCAAAATATTTAACACGAGTATCTTGGTAGAGCTTGCAATTGCCTACATGATGATTTGGTGTTTCGTCCTCTAGGCTACATTTTGGACACAAAGATGTCTCAGCACGATCTGTAATTTTGTTGTGCCGTTGTAGATTGCAGTGCCCCATTAAAACTTGCACTATATTTAATTGAGGCCTCTTAAGGTTTAGGAGACGTATTGTTAGCCGAGAAGACGTCCAACCTACAGACTCCTTCATCCTCAAGCAGTCTTCCCGTTTAATTCACATAAATTTCCATCTATCTGTGGACCAGTCCTTAACCATGCTAACACAACTGGCATACGGGACTGTAATACAAGGTTCAGGACCATGTATTTTTGATTTAGATCCTGATTTGGCTAGATAGTCTGCCACTTCGTTACCATGTACCTCTGCATGTCCAGGAATCCAGGCAATACTGACGTGGTTTTGTTTACCTAACTGATTTAGATTTCTAATGCAGTTGAGCACTGTAATTGATGTTACAGTGCACTTTATGAGTGCTTTGATATCTGATTGGCTATCAACCAACACAACAATATTTTGATTGTGCATTTTTTCCCAAAGCAGGTTCTTTGCCATTTCTGAAATAGCTAAGACTTCTGCCTGGAGCACAGAGCTGTAGATTCCAAGGTGAAAAAATGCTTGTTTTGGGGAGTTGTTTGGGTATTCTGTATAGAAACCCGCACCTACTCTCTCATCTAGTTTCGAACAATCAGTGTAAACCTTGACAGTGTTCTGATTTAGAACGCTTTCAAATCTGATAGCATTCTTTTTATCCATAATTTGACATTCGAAATTTCTTTCGATTACCTTTGTTTTCTTTATTCGGTCAGCTGGCATTTGCAGCAGCGGTAAGAATCTTCTTGTCTCATTGCAAACATCAACATGGCTTTTCGTTTTCCCAAAGGAACCAATTGGGTTGACATGCCAGAGCCCACTAACAGTGATTCTGTATGACCCTCGCACTGCCTCAGCCAATAAGAATTCCTCAATGGGAGTTATGTTGAGCAATATTTCCAGAGCACCAGTAGGGGTGCCAGGAAAAGCTGATGAAATCATCAAGCAAGCAAGTCTCTGCACCTTTGAGAGTTTCCTCACTAGATACTTTTTGTTAAGACCGCCTGCCCAGGACACACATGCATACGACATGGTTGGACGTATTATAGCTGTGTATATCCATTTCATCATAGATGGTTTTATTCCCTACGTTTTACCTACAATTTGTCTACATTGCATTAATGCTGTAGTTGCTTTGCGGGTAATTCGGGTAATATGTGGTTTCCAGTTAGCTTGTTGTCCAAAGTAACACCTAACAGCCTTGCTTTCTTGGAAAGTTCAAGTTTTGTACCATTCATTGATAAGGAATCCAAATCTGGATTCTGTTTGTGAGTGAACAGTATGATTTCAGTTTTCTTGCTGCTAAACCAGGCCATATTTTAACATTATAACTGGGGGGGAAATTGCCCCCCCAGTAAACTTTTTTGCCTCCCCAGTGAAAATTTTCAGAGCTTATGTTAATGACTTTGTTTAGGTGAACAGTACACCAGCAGAGCTTGTCAAATTAAAATATTTTCGGTATATGGTCAAGATATAAGAATTAATGCGTGCTCAATATAAGAATTAAGAAGGATAAAAAAATAGACAATGGGCCTCCACAAAATTGTGCTTGCATAATGCATACGTTGCATGGTTTTTAATAGAGAACGCCTTGCTTGTAATAGAAACAGTAGTTAAAGTGTTAGACCATGAGCACTGAGCAGCAAGAGAAAAGTTCCTGCTGGTATAAAAGCAATATCAGAATTTTTCAGTCCAGTGCCACCAAACGTCAACAGACGAGGACAGCAGAGTTTGCAAAAAGAAAATGCGTCAACCTCGGAGAAAAGTGCAACGAGCGTGCCAGAAAATACATCAAGTTTAGAGGGCAATAATAATGCTGCACCAACTTCGCTCGAGAACGTAACTGCTGTTTCGGAAGAAAGAGCAACAACTGATTCCTCTATTGGCTTGGAAGAAAATGCAATCGATTCACAAGATACTGCAGCAATTGCAGAAACTAGCAGTACGGATAGAAGGGAAAACACAAGCTGTGGTGGAAACTCTGAAGCAACTGAGTGGTATAAGTCCATGAAACTTACACAACAATGGCTACAATCGCGTCACGAATGCTTGAAGTTCTACAACGATGCACTGGGTCAAAGAAAACGATTGTTTGTAAAATGTCTTATATGTGAAGAATTTGAATTTGAAGCTAAAAAGTATTCAAGAAATGATATGGTTCCACTTGCTAGGGGGTGTCGTGCTGATTCAAAAAACAAATTAATGGATGTTGTGGATCATCTTTTATCTTAACCACGTAAAAAGTCGTCGGATTATAAGCAATTAAACCGTCAATGGAAGTCACAATCAACTTCTTATCCATGGGTACACTATTTGACGAAACAGGGTGTGGAAACGGTTGAAATGCTTATCAGAGTGCCGATTGATGTATACAATGACAGTCTTCTTCTGACCCCTACTGCCTTTTCTTGGCCAGGACGGTCATTGGCTAGTTTGCACAGTGACCAACTAATTTCGTCTTTCAGAGAAAATGGCTTTGATCAACAGTTTGAAGAGTTCAAACCACCAGGCTCTGTTTTACACTACAGAGACCCTGTGATATATGCTGAAATGCTTAAAATCGAAGGAAAGCTTCAGAGTAAAGTTACTTCGAATCTGGTTAACGCAGCAGTTGTTTGGGCCATTCAGGTAGATGGCAGTTTGAGCCGGACAATGAGAGACAACAAGTTTGTGAATGCTCGTATTATTGATAAGGATCTCAACATGAAAACAGTTTTTTTGTCTGTAGATGTCCCCCAAGCTAGAGGTGCTGAGGGTCTTCTGAAAATAGTGAAAGTCATAATAAATTCATTTGGACTTGACAAATCGAAACTTGTGAGTGTAACTACTGATGGTGAGTCAGCAAATACTGGACGTAGAAACGGATTTTGGACGTTGTTGCGTACTTACCTTGATCGTGATATTTTTTCCTTTTGGTGTGTAGCTCATTGATCAGATCTCGCTGTAGAAGACATGGAGCATGCTGTTCCCGAACTCCAGCTGTGGAAAGCGAACGTATTGGGGGTGGCAAGTTACTTCAGAACAAGCAAAAATCATAAAGCTACTCTTCTTACACTGTTTCCTGATGCACATGAATTTCCAGCGTATTTTGAAGTTCGCTTTGCTGAGCATTTGGTTAATGTAATCGAAGCAGTGAAGCATAATCGAGATGGCTGCATTGAAGTTTGGAAACAAATTTGTGCTGAAGGAACATGACATGAAAAAGCAGAGGCTAGTGTTTTTTTGCATAAGTGGACTACCGGATTGAATCAAGTCTGGCTCACTGCCTCGATGGGTGATGTTGCTAAAGTTTTTAAAAACTTGCAAAAGAATTTTCAAAGTGATGACCTTATATTAACCGATGTAATCACTTGCCGTGACACCGCTATACGAAAGCTTGACCTTATGTCGAATGCCCCTTACCCATGAGGATGTGTAGAAAAATATCTTGAAAACGAAAAAAGGCAATGCAAGAGTCCGAAAATGATGATGAAGTGGAACCAACTCCAAGTCGCACCCGTTCCAATGCTTTTGTTTCTTTTTTTAGAAGTAGAGAGGCCATTCGCGTGGAAGTGGTCATGGCAGCTAAGAACTACATGACTCAGCGAATGAATATTGAACAAGAAGAGCTCATTCAGAAATGTATTACTTTGCTTTCTGCAAAAACAATGAACGATTTTGTTTCTCACGGACTGACAATTGTGAGAATGTTATTTCCAGGAGAAGTTGAACAGTTTTCGGATGATGTGTGCAATTATTGGCCGATGATACACGATGTTGGATTCTTACCCGAAAACACGAACTTTGGCACAATGCTATTATGGCGACTAAGAAAGCTATCTCTCGTTACTCGCAACAGCGTGACTTTAAATAAGTGTCTGATGGCTCTACTTGTTATGGTACCGCACTCCATGCAAACCGAAAGAATGATTTCTGTGTACAATAAGATTGTTACCCCCAACCGACAAAGCATGCACATAGATACAGTAAAGTCAAGGATGCTCATTGCTCTTAATGGTATTGGCACAGCTAAGTATGACCCAAGGGAAGCAGTTGGAGAGTTTTTAAAGAGAAAAGACTGCCGACAGAGAGAGCCTGATAGTGATTTGTACAAAAAACGTGAATATGTTGCTAAATTTTTTCGCTAATTTTATAAAAAAGTACTAGTTTTGACAAGCGGTGTGATGAGATGATTGTGAAATGTGAATAGTATTCAAGCAAACACTAAAACGTGATCCGTATATAGTACCTTTCGGCTCATGACTGTCATCGAAGCATAGACATGGATGTTTTTGAAAGGTTAATGCTGTTGAGTTTTAACTGTACTCTTTGCAGCTTTGTATAAAAGTTCACATTTACACATTCGATTCACTATATTCAAGACTTTATTTTTGGGAGAATTAAATCAATCAGGTTGTTGTTTCAGTTAACAATCCTTATTTATTATTACTTATTTATTTATATCAGCCTATCCATATAAGTCTTTTGGAGATCATGGAATATCAGTTATTAGCTACCCTCCTTTGCGTTGTTATTGCAACTATGGTGATAATATACTTGTACAAAAGCATTACAGTAAATCTATATACTTGATAGTATAATAATATTTAAAGCAAAAAGCCAATTAATAAGCAATTCAATTACTATTAACTTTAATTTTTTGAAAGATTCTATGTATCTTTCTGAATTGGATAATTAGGCAAGTTTTCTTTCATTCTTTGCAAACGTGGTACTGCGAAGTTTGGATACTGCAGAGTGCAGACACCTTAGGCTTAGTTTATGGTGTGGAGTTTATCTGTTGCTCTCCATAAGTTAGCTTGGTTGTCATTGAGCTGATATCTAATTTCTGCTGTACCATTTCAGAGTATCTAATTTCTACAATAAAAATACCTAAGATGTGTTGCAGTGGTGGTCTGATAGTCATCCTCTGGAGTGACATCGTCGGAGACGACGGTTGGAGCTTTAATCTTAAACCTGTAGTATGAAATTGCCCCCCCAGTGAAAAGTCGTTAAAATATGCTCTGTGCTAAACTGTAGCTTTTGATCCCAAGTCCAGTTTGTAGCAATATTTATTGCTTTCTGAGCCATATCTCTGATCCAAAGCATATCAGCACCAGTGACCAACACTGCTAGATCATCGGCATAGGCTTGAACATAAAAGCCTCTGCTGCGTAACTCTAGCAACAGGTTGTTTAAGACACAGTTCCACAGAAAAGGGGACAGGATACCACCTTGTGGGTTCCCCTTCACTACTTCCCTTTTAACTTTATCACCATATAATTCTACTTGGACTGTGCGATGTCTTAGCACATTCTTTATCCATGAGGAGAGAACCTTAGACATGCCCAGCCCTTGCAGAACCGCAACAAAGCTACGAAAGGTGACATTGTCGAAGGCACCGACAATATCCAGGAAAATACCCAAAGCCGGCTTTTTTCTAACAAGGCAATGCTCTACACGGCGCACAAATTTATGCAAAGCAGTTTCCGTAGAGACGCCAGCACGAAATCCACACTGCGATGCAGAAAGCTTTGCCTGCACGTTATTATCTTCATTAATATGATACAGAATTAGTCTTTCCAACCATTTCAGTTGAAAAGAAGTTAAAGTGATCATACGGAAGGATTTAGCTTCAAAATAGCTTTCCTTTCCGGGTTTGGGGAAAATATACCTGTGCCTTCTTTTAATGCCAATGGCACATAGCTGTGTCTCAAGCATGCTTGAAAAATGGCGTGGTAATATTTTTTCAGTTGATTCCAACCTTTCTGTAACAGCACAGGATAGAGCCCGTCTGGCCCTGGTACTTTGAATGGTTGAAATTCGTTAATTGCTGCTTCCATACGCTTAAATGAACATAGGTTAGCAATTGTTTCAGTGTCTTCAGGTCTCATAAATGGATTGTCCACTAAGTCGGTCCTAGTTGCACGATTTTCTGTCTGCTGGCTACCCGGTGATAAGATATCCAGCAGATAGTTCAAAGTTTCTAGTGGAGACTTTGAGAATTCTCCATTGTGTTTAATTACGTTGCTAATACGCACCGTTTCATTCCTTCTAATAATCTTAACCAGCCGAGCCGTTGGTGTTTGACTATTCATTCTCTCTACGAAGCAATGCCATGAATCGCGCTTTGCTCTTCTGACAGCTTTTTTGAAGTAGGATAGGGCGAGCTTTTGAGCCTCCCAATCTTTTTCTTGTTTTGTTTTAATGGCTTTTCTCCAAGCTCGGCGAGCCTCTTTTCGAAGGCTTGCTAGCTCAGAATTCCACCAAATGTTATCTTTCTTACGAAGGGACTTTCGCATAGGGCAAGCAGCTTCATGTGAGTTAGTAATAACTGAATGGACCTTATTTGCCAGCACATCAATGTCTTCTTTTGAGGAAGGCTCAGGTACTGGTCGTAAAATTCGTTCGTTTAATTGTTGTTCGATTTCGTTTACATACTTGTTCCAGCACGTACGACGAACATTACGAAACATTTTAGCTTGTTTTCGGATTCTTGCTTTTAACCTGGAACCTAATATACATGTGGTCCGAGAATGATGGCACGTCGCTAACATGTCAGCCAACTACTCGGTCCCATGCACACCGGTTTACCAAGGTCAAATCCAGAACCTCTTCACGCGTTTTAGCTCTGAATGTTGGTTTATTACCCACATTACAGAAATTCAGGTCTGCACTAACACAATACGTTTGCAGATCCTCTCCTCGAGGGTTTATATTGGAGGATCCCCATATAGTATGATGTGCATTTGCATCGGTTCCTAAAATTGTAGGGATTTGTTCATTTTCTGCGAAGACCAACAGATCCCTCAATAAATTGGGCGGGGCTGGTCCTTCGGCTGCCATGTATGCCGATACGAAAACAAAACTGTCACCGCTTTGGCACACATTGTAAACCTCTAACTGCCACAATATCCTCGTTTGAAAACATCGGGATTAGAGCAACAGAGATCAGGAGTAGCGTAAATGCACGCCCGAGGACGATTACCTTTTTCAATACCTTGAAAGAGGTTCCAGCCTCGTAGCTTACTTCTGATTTTAGTGGCATATGTCCATGGTTCTTGAGCTAACACTAACCCGGAACGTACGTTTTTTGTAACTTCACACATGTTATAGCTTGCTGCTTTACATCTGTGTAGGTTGATTTGCCAACACTCGAAATTATGTAAGGATAACTTAATTGTAGTAATGGCTTTATTTGATTTCCCCCCCCCCCCCCCCCCCCCCGCTTCACCTTAGACTTGCAAGCAACTCCGAGAAATTACTTGGATTCTGAGGTTCCACGGAGGAAGTTGGGGTGGTGTTCGGTTTCACAACCGACCATACCATTTTTGCTGTACCCTCAGCTTCTGAGACCGATTTCTTTAGCAAAGAAACCTTCTCAACTTGAGGGCTCAGATTTGATGTTTTTTCGGCATCTGGGCTAGAAGATGCACATAGCCGAGTGTAATCTTTGCTGGCATTGTCACTCAAGAACTCAATGATTCTTGGTTGTGACCGTGCCACTTCTTCTGAATTTAGGGGTATGATCCGTGTTACTTTTCTTGATCTAATGGTATTAGACATAATCATAGATTGGTTTTCTTTGAACTGGAAAAAGTTCCATAGACCAGATTATCCAAACTAGCAGGAGGCCACTAACTGCCATTTCTGCCGATAACGACACCCCAACACTGCAATTGACTGACTTATCCCTGGAGCACTGGCCTCGGCGGAGCCACCCCAATACAGCTGTAGACCCCTACCCAGGGTGCCATCTGGAACTACAGGTGCACGGGGATTTTCACAAGCTGATGGACACGAAGTCCTATGTTGGCTAGACTAGGACCAGCATCCTCTCTATCTTGTGGCCGCGACACGGCAACGCGTTTTATCCGCTGTGCCCTATGCTCGCATTGACAATCCGTCTCAATATTGGTCCATCACCACCGGTTTCCATTTTAGCCAGCAACCTCCTGTTGGCCTTTGAGTCAGGGATCGAAATATTAGAAGGCAGGACTTCGCAGTATCAGGCCTTCGCTTGCGCTATTGCCTGGTTGCTAATTCCTGCACTCCTCAACCTCGCCCAACTTCGTCTACCGGTTGCCATTGCCTCAATTCGCCAGTGTTTCCACTGTTTCCACCCGACACCACGAGGAGGTTTGAGGTTGGACTCTGTCAGGCTAAACAAATATAACAAACTACTAGTTTTCACATAGAATAAAATCAATATTAATTAACGCTTTCGCTGCCTTTTGCTGTCGTAATCAGTTCGAATTGAAACCAACTAATTATGTCAACACATGCGACCAGACAAATTAAACAGTGCAGTTAAACGTTGGATAAACGGGCGAAAAAGTTTCCTTAAGTTGTCATAATAAATATTTAAGCAGACGTTGTGGGTAATTTTCAAATTACTGTCCAGCAAAATGACAAGTGAACGATCAAACAAAACCGAATTATTGAAAATAATTTTAACAACAACGAAGAACCATTTCCGTATAGCTGCCTGTTGAGTTTGGGTTTGTATTTTTGAATTAATTGGTTTCAATTCGAACTTGGTTGATTAGTTAGTTTAAGGGGCGCCGAGAGCCAAACATGGGCCCGGGGCCAGCTCAAATATTACGATTTCCGGTTTTATGAAGTCCAAAGCAGACGGACAAAATGCCGCAGTTTGGCCCGAAATGTCCTTTGATTTCAAAAAAAAAGGTCTTCCCCGAAATTCTAACGGTTTTTCCGGTCCAATTCACGTGATCTCCAAATAAAAAAAAATGAAAAGGTCTTCACCAAAATTCTAACGTTTTTTCCGGTCAAATTTAGGTGATCTCCAACAAAAGCCCCCCTGATGCCCATGGACTCCCTCAAGTCCATGGGCCCCGGGTCATTGTCCCCCTGCCCCCCTCTCGGCGGCCCTGGTTAGTTTTAATTCGAACTTATAACGACAGCAAAAGGTTGCGAAAGCGTTAATTAATTTTGATTCTGTTCTATGTGAAAACTAGCAGTTTGTTGCATTTGTTTAGATGCTTTGACAACCGCATAGTGCTTCGCCGAAAACGTTTAGCGTAATTCTTGTAAATAATGTAAATAAAGTGATTATTATAATGATTAGTAGCGTGTCAGTATTGGCAATAATTTGCCCATTTACACTACAGCGCCGTACAGTAGAAATCAAAAATGACCGCAATATTGCATATACAACACATAGGGGAAGGTGGGGTGAGTTGGACACTGAAGTTGTAAATTGCACATTACTCGAGAATGCTAGCAGATACAAAAACCGTTTTGGTATGAAATAAAATTACATGCATTTAGGTCTTTAACCACAGCCAAAAATCTTGTGTTGAACATTACCTTCAAGCCAAAGTATTCGATCCAAAAAGTGCCCTTAATTTGTCTAAACAACCCTCATATAAGGGTATGTTGGTCAACCGTGTAGGGTGTGTTGGACATAGCCCCCTGAGAAAAATTTCTGGCTGCGGGCCTGCTATACATAACAGCAGCCATTTAATTTAAGAAATTTACACCACAGTAAAACATTTAAACCAGATTTAAACCACAGCTTACATTAGTAGACTAAGTTACTCAGTCGTAATATCATTCTGCATCATTCCACTAAGACCTGGGGGGTGGGAACCAAAGCCAAGACATTATAATCGCTCTACTACATAGGCTTAAACGAATAATAACGAAATTTAGGTGGCATGCTCATTGCTCCATTCTTCAATTCTGCTCCGAGAAAATTGCGAGCAACAAAATAGCAGGCCTACTTATCGGCAAAGCTAACAAAATATCAAAAATAACGAAACTTTCTGAGGAAAAAGTACAGTACCGGTACACCGTTAACATTTTTGGTTAAAACTTTATGGTGTAGCGTAGGAGGGATGTTCAAATATTATATGACGCTTTCAGAAGAGGGTGGGGTTGGAAAAAGCTTTAAATGCAATGCAAAAGGATGGATATAATTAGGCCTACGTCTTAAAATTGTTAAATGAGGAGGGGTTAAAATTTCGTCATATGATATTTGAACAAAAAGTGCGTCATATGATATTTGAACGGCTCCTAGTCATGACTTAAACTTAAAACTTTAAATCAGAAAAAATTGTCACAATAAGGACTAGCCTACAAACCAAAATTTTGGTGTAGCCATGTCATTAGGCCTAAACCTCTGCAGATAATACACAACACAGCCAACCTTGGAAATAGCCAACATTGTCAGCAAAATAGCACGCACCATCGTCCAACCACCAACATAATAATAATCAACATAAAAATAATAATGGACATCTGTCCAACATGCCCTACCAAAATTCGTCCGATTTACCCTCAAGGCTGCCATATTGTTTAGACTGCTGTCAGTCTAAATCTGTTTGAGTTTAAAGGTAAGCGAAACACCCTGTTAGGTACTTGTAGTACCTAGTCTTTCTCAAATACTTTAGTTGAAAGCGACCCTTTCACGACTCTCTTTCAAACAGGCGGAGAATAATTTTTCACAATATTGGTTTAGTGCCTAAAACGACTATATTTTGAACATAATTGACCACTGCAGCCATGTTTTTTATAGAAGCAATTTGAAAGTATTGGAACTGATAAAAGACACTTCTATCTTTCCAAGCGTCAAATCTCGTGATAATTCCATGAGCCAATCACGAGTTAATTACGTTTGTGCAACCTACCCTCTTACCCGACCTTCCCTATGAGTTTCAAATTTTGACAAATACGAGGTAACACAGCATTAAACACATCAATTATAACAGTTTTTGATCAAAAAATACACCAAGGTCAATATGCAAAAAATACCAAAATTTCGGAATTTTGAGGGGCCTGGGGCACTCCCAAACATAAAAATTTTTCCAAAAAAATTTACACAAATTATTTTTTCATGAAAAGACACAACTTGAAGAGATCAGACTTAAAAGTTTCAAAAGTCGATCAAATATGGACCACTTTACTGTATAAGTTACCTGCTGATAGCATTTTTGTCGGAATTGCGCTTCGCGCTCAAAGTTTTCCATCTCGTTACGTAGGAATTGTAAAAATAGAGTGCAGAAAGAAAGCAAATGACTACCAATACCGTTTTATTCTTTCTCAGTCGATATCTCAGTCGGAAGAAGAACATTTGATACAAATATAATCTTTGGATTTCCAAAGTTATAGTAAATTTCCAAAGCAGCAGTTGAGTATCTGCGGCAAAAACAGCAACTTCTGATTAACTGGTCTGGGACAAAAAAAAAGCAGTCAAAGATCGTCAATTTGCGCTTTTTTTGAACAAAATTTTGGTTTGAAATCATATTCGTGGACGTTTTTCACTATCCGCCCAACTCCAAGCTAGTACTCTAAAGCATGCGGTCTAGCCTACTTTATGTTCTGGCTCCCGGTGTGTTAAAATCACACGATTGCCTTCACTGTGTTCGCAAAGAAAGCATTATTGTGGTGTACTACACAAAAAATATACAGAAGTATAAAGCTCAACTTGAGATTACTATTCTTTCTACACTGCGTTACTCTTTCTATCATAAGCCGATCCAGAATGGAAGACCTTGAGGAAGAGGTGCAATTTAAATTTCGCAGAAATCGGGTTTGTACCGGTTCTTTAATTTTAGCAAGCAGATCATTCGAGCCAAAAGTACAAGATATATCAGCAAGCATTTTTTAACAACCAGTTCTCTAAATTTTTTCGGAAGCGCTGAGAACAGATTGATTAGTGAATAGCACCAATGCTAGCGTATCGTGACCTATTTATTTACGGACTCCTGTTTTGTAGTGCCGATTAGTCCATATAAAACTCCATCGGTCAGCACTATCAAGACTCTGCTTCACTTAGTTTCATAATGTTTCAAAATACTGTAGATTACCACAGCATTAAAACATTAAAAGTTGGAACTTACAAAACTCAAAAGTCTGTTTACTCGTTCGTGGGATCATCAGGGGTAAATCTAAACAATTTAAACGTAGACCATTAAAATCTAAACTTCTAAGCAAACCGCAGGTCAAAACTTCCAACGCAAGCAGTTAAGTTGCACTGAACTAGCTCAAAATTTGGGTTTTAATTCTGTGATATTTGCCCTTACTCTTCGTTATCGAGCTCTGTCTGAAACACTGTGATATTAACCACAGATTAATGTTTCAGAAGAGATAAACTATAACACTTTGCTGTCATTTGTTTCCTGTCTGTCGATTGTGTTGGAGCCTACTCGTAATGATGATGACGTCTGAATATCTTTTGCCAACCTCGCTGGTCTTATAGTCTAAATCTTAACAAATTCAATATTGTAAAATACACTATTTTTTGTGAAGGCAATTTCATAAGAACGCGAGGCTTATTTTTGCTTAAAATTAAAAAAAAAAATTCCAGCTTTGGCATAAAAAAAATTAAGAACATGGATCAGTAAATAAAATTGTAACTTATTAACAAAGCTTTCTTGACCTTTTTTGTATTCCCATGATTCATTTGTCTAGACTCTTATTTCAATGACCAGGGAAGCAAGAATGAATTTGTGTCGCTTTGTTCTCCAGTTTACGATCGAAAAGGCTGAAAAATTGAAAACAACCTGCCTCATCCCCAAACTTACGGTTTCTAAAAAGATGGTACCGCCGGAACGAATACATGCAAGCAAAACAAGTAAAAATATTGCGATTGAAGCAGTCTGTTTTTATTTGTTTTACATACGAGTATTACACGCAAAACCAAAGCTGATTTTTTGCTTTTTTTAACGAAGTGCAACTTGAACAAATAAAATCGCAGACCTTGGAGATGGGAATTGAAGCCTAACGTTTTTTTTTCGGTTATTTCACCCAAATTTTTAATGAACACCCAAAAAGGTTACGCCATTTCTGTCACAGTAACCCGAAAAATTTTCAAAAATCTGCTCATCTTTACATATTTGCTTTAAAATTCAGTTTGCAATTCCAAAAATATTCTTGCGATTTTTTAAATGACCAGAAAAATGTTTCAAAGTTTGGACATTTAGCCGTCAACCATAAGCGAAAAAAAAAATCCGTTATGTAACGAGCGATTATGCACCGTACTCCAATGCAAAAAGAACCTTTATTACTTCAAACCAAACTTTATATTAATTAAAATTGCACTCCACAGTCAAAACAGCAGCAAACTAAAGTTTAAAATTAAGAAATTCAAGTCGCTATAGGCATTGTAGTCCGAAGACTTTGGAACTCAAATTTTTGATCTTTCTGGCGTTAAGAAATACAAGAAAAGCTAGAAAAAGAAAACAGCACCTTAGACTGCTTTTTTTTTATTAATTCCATGTTTATTCTTCACTCACGAGGAATTAAGCATCGCCCTCACCCACTTAGGAGTTGGCCATATTCCAAGCTTTCCGCTTGACTTCTTTACACGTAAATTTGCTGCTAATCCGAAGCCTACCAAGCATAGATGATGAATTTATCGGGAAATTCTCCGGGTACTGTATAACAACACTTGAATCAAAGCTTGAAACAAGTTATCTTTAAACATCTCAAAATCAAATAAAAAGCTACATCTGTGACCACAGTCAATATTGTTGTTGTATTACATATTTATCCTCCTGTCACCGATAGCATTAGACGCTAACTATTCCGATCCGAACACATTTTTAATTGTGATAACTATTTCATGCTTGGAGGAATCCGCACCTGCTTCGAGTTTTTAGCGATCCAATGTTCTTGTGAATATCTTCGGAATTCTCCACTGAATTTGCTGCTTGTCCGAAGCCACCAAGCAGAATAATCATCGCAAAGCGTCTTATCCAAGGACACAAAAACGTGACTAGGGTCGGGGTTAAACCCGGATTATGCAAACTGGGTGGTCGGAAAAACGAAGCCTTTGCCCTTTCGGCAAAGGCTATTGTTAGGTCTTCAACGTCAGAGTGAAATAAGAGTTCAGCTTTTAAAATTTCCTCTCGTAAATTAAACTTTCATATCAAATTAAAAGTAAATAAATAACTAAAGCACATTACTTTCAACGAAACAGTGACAACTTTGATGCATAAACCACATACAATTGTAGCAGGAAAAAGGGTACGTGAAACGGTAAAAAAAGGCTTTTATACTAGGGCCTGCATGTACCATTTGCGGGCAAACTCCGAATCAACAAAATCAGCTTGGATTAAAAGGACTGAACTCTTACCTTCAACCACAGACAATATAGACCATTTACGCTGCCAGTTTAATCATGTTTTTGCAGCGCTAATTTCTACGCTACGCCACGTTTTCAAATACTGCTTGAGATCGGTTTTATTGAAATGAGACTACTTGAGGCAATAAAGAGGTGCCCCAAACCTTTTCTCACTATTTCCCTTATCCGCGAAAATAGATTTAATCTGTTTGACTCCGTACCATTGGCAAGCCTACATTTCGAAAATTCGTGACATCGCAAAAGATGACTTGGCAAAATTTCAAGCAGAATAACGAACATGGCGTTGATTTTCTGCAAAAAATTTTGTAAATTGGCAATTCCTTGCAGAATAAGCAACGCGATGTTTGATAGTCATCCTTTTCTGATGTCCCTAAATCTCGAAACGCAGAAGTTCCAATGGTACTGAGTCAAACGGATTAAATCTATTTTAGCGAATAAGGGGGAATAGTGAAACACAGTTTGGGGCATCTTTTTATTACCCTCAAAGTAGTTCTCATTTCTTCAATAAACCGATCTCAAGCAGAATTTCTTTAAAAGCATTAATTTTTACCAAAATAGGCTCAAAATGAAGTTACTTTTGCAAAACAACGGCCAAATCCTGTGCACCACTCAGAACTAAAAACGCGCGAGAAGCAGACGGCGATGGAAGACTGTGACGTGTTACGAGTTAACTTACGAAATGATGAGAAAAAAAGAAGTACAATTGTATTAGTAAACGGTTTTGAAATATTTACTACCAAGCCGGCGACGTGAATCGCGATCACAATGTAACACACAAGTACTTGAGCAAACTCGAAATACTGAAGTTGCAAACAGTAAAAGCTGCATCGAAGCACGCCACTAAAGACAAGAAATTAGTGAATGGACAAGATTCCAAGAGCATTCTACTGTTTCAATCTGGTCCAGTCAACAAGCTCCAAATTCTGATCCAATAACTTCATAACAGAAATTATCAATAATGCGTCAAAATAATCCAACTTTTGCTTTGCAAATAGGTAGAATACATCGCAAAGTGAAAAGGCACAATGCGTTTGTCCACACAACAAGAAGATTTGCTTCCGTGTAACACTGCTCCCACTTACACTAAAAGCTGTACCAGTCATTAACTTTTTCTGAGACCGACCTAACCGACGTTACTCTTGGGCAAAGTAAAGCTCATCTACATCTTTTCAATTTTTAAACCACGTTGAATGCTTAATACGTAGAAGATCGCCGCTAAATCACTTTTTGAGACGTTTTCTTTTCCGCTGCTCTTCTTCTTCAAGACGCTTCGCTTCTATCGCGTCTTCTCTTTGAGCAATTTTTAAACTAAAAAAAAGAAATGGCAAGGGATTTTAATTGATTGAAACTTTTACCAATTAACTGGTACCACCAGTTAGTCGAGCGGTGATGCGTTTGTCTCTGGATCGGGAGGTCTTACAGTGGGTTTATACCTAGGGCTGGTCAAATCGGACACACTCCTGTCAACGGCTCGCCACCGATGCGACATTTCTTCGAGTACACCTGTGTTGCCGGCAGGCGCAATGACGCGAGATGGGCCTCGCCAACTTGTCATACGCTTCGGCGTAATACAGCAGCGAGTATAAGATTTGATTTAACTATTAATTGGGTTACGAAATTACGAATTTTTTAATGCTTTTCAAACCAGTTTTGCTTGCTAGAGAAGAAAAGAAACGGCTGGAAACCCAACCTCGCATAAGGTAAATCAATTAAATAGGAAACTGGGGTGGAATCCCTTTAAGCTTCCAGCAAACGAAATGAGGTGACGGAAAACCGTGAAGCGTGACGGCAGTGTTAAGCTACTTGCTTCGCAAAAGCGAGCAGATAGTTAAACAAAAGACAAACAGATATGGTAGCTGTGCGAAAGCAAATCAAGTTTCGATCACTTAGGACCTTCACGCCAACTGCTAAAAAAAAGCCTCAAGGCATTCAAATCCCATTTTTTAAACCAAAATAAACATCCAAATTCTTAAATGGTCAGTTGGCTATACTTGAAAGAAATGGCTAAAAAAGTGAATAACTTAATATTGGTAAATTAAAAAAGCAGCAAAAGAGCGACGTTCAGCCCCGTACTTAAGTGGCAAAACCTTAAGTTTAACTCGTCTTCCTACCTTCTTTTTTCTTCTCTTTCAATGTCTTTGTAGCTGGCATCCATTTTCGACAACTCGTACTCGCTTTCGCGACCATATTTCGATTTATCATAACGAAAGATTTTACCGATTTCAGCACTGATATCGTCTGGCATATCTGAAAGAGATTAACGAATACAATAGCCTGAAACTCGCATCCAGTGTACGAAAAGCAAGAATGGCTTAGTCTTATTTCATAGATACTCATTGCTATAACAAAGCCAAATTTGTGTTTGAACGTCAAGTTTTTTTACGTTACGCAAAGCTCATTAACAAATCAAAATTATATCACGGTGGCGAGAGTTAATTGGTTATAGCGTCGAGTTAGTGATTAAAAGTAGGTTGCTCTCGGTTCGATTCCCGAATTGGTGATGCGTCGTTGTGTCTTTGGGAAGGACACTTAACGCTCATTTCCTACGGGGCTAAGCAGTCAACCGTTGCGATGCTAAGCCTGACGAGATTTGCAAACAGAAGCTCGAAAAAAGGACGCTCTGTGTTGGTGTGGCTAGACAGACGCAGAGCACTTAATTCACACAGATGAATGAAGAAGTATATCTGTGAACACGTGTTTCGAGGTATCACAAAAATTGGCACAGCTGCATTCCCATTTTCCGAGTTTAACCGAGATGTACGATAGACAACGCTCAAATAAACAGCCAAAACAAAGCAAAAATCAGGTTTGACCACATACGCGGATTGTGCATTTATTTATAGGTAAAGATCTGGGCAGCTTATTGGTATCTGATGTGAACGTAGTGTCTAGATACTTTAACATACCGCTCAACTCTGTGCTGCCACTTTCATTAACGACGAACTTTTGATCTATCATGAAAAGCCCTACAACCTACCTTCTTCCTCGTCTTCTTCATCGTCAATAAATCCTTCCATCTCGGAATCGTACTCATCGTCACTGTCCTCAATGACCTGTGGCCTTCTATGTGAAGGATGCTGCAGCAAAGATCGCCTTCTGCGATAAGCCTCGATCATTTCCCGACTAGGAGCTGGAATAACCACAAAATTTTAACTTTCCTAAAAATGGCCCTCCACCTCCAATTATTATTAATCACAATTGAATCGGATACAGTAGTCACCTGAAGCGAAACTATTAGCTGTGAGACGCGCAACTTTAGTGTATTCTTATATTTACAATAAATCGATTTTTTTGCGCAACATCTCAAGTTAAATACGATATCTTGACGATTCGAATCTGTGGTGCAACAGCAAAAAAAAAGCGCGCGTCTGACATGTATCGGGATTGAACTTGATTCACACTGTGTTCTTTTCGTTTTCTGCAAAACCTTGAATTCAACTTAGAGATCGGGTAGCATTGACAGCCCGAGAGATAGTCAATCGATGCGCTAATAAGGGTACAATCGGAAAAAT
The DNA here is from genome assembly GCA_963965965.1 of Trididemnum nubilum. Lineage (NCBI taxonomy): Eukaryota > Metazoa > Chordata > Ascidiacea > Aplousobranchia > Didemnidae > Trididemnum > Trididemnum nubilum. The sequence continues at coordinate 87,738 of CAWYPQ010000204.1, forward strand.
GTTTACAGTGCATCAAACCTATGCTTCTTTTATCGTTATTACACGCCGAAGCATTTAACAAGTTTGCGGGACCCATCTCCGCGTCATTGAGCCTAAGGGCAACACTGCTCCTTTCAAAGAAATGTTACAACGTTGGCGGGCAATTGGCAACACTGTTCGATTATCTGACCAGCTCGAGATTTAAACCTCAAACCTCCTGCTCCAGAGACAAACTCGTTACAGCTCGACCAACTGGCCTGATGAACCTACACTTAAAACTAGAAATACGATAACGAAGTTGTACAAATGGCAAACAGTGAATTGAAATGGGATTAACGGATTAAAATGCTCGACCGTCCACTCACCAACTTTCTCATATGTAGGTCTTTTGGGATCGGTTGACGACACTCCCGGATAATTGGTACGAACCGATGAGTTCGTCACACTAAGCGTGCACTTCTTGTCAACGTTGGTAGAGGATTTTGTTAGTTGATTCCTAACAAAATATCACATTTAAACACTATCGTTAAATACCAAGGTGGGCAAAGCAAGTCATAAAAGTTGCGCCGCAAGCGCAACTACTCCGAAAATCTTGCGCTGCGAGCGTTTCCGCAAGCCCGAAAAAATAATCGCACCGCAAGCGCAACCGCGACGTTTTGAAAAGTATAATTCTAATCGACTCACTGCTCAAACTGCGCTAGGCTAGGGTACGGAACCAATACTCAAAAACAAAGTATGCACGTTAGGGCACACCAAAATTCCACTTTTTTTTCCAAACATGGACATCAGTATTGCAATCCGTGAGGATGTCCGAAAAAACGCTTCTGTGAAAAAATCAGGGAGTTTTGTCAAGTATTCGCGCTGCAACAGCACTTTTAAGTTTTAGGGGGGTATTTTCTTGAAATTTGGGGGTGCCAATATCTAAAAAGTGCTATATTTTTATTTTTACGTAAAAAAATCGTTTTTACACGTGATTGTATTTACGTGCCAAGGTTGACTTATCAATCTAAGCATAATTTGCCGATACTGCTGCTTAACAAGGACTTTTTTGGGGTAAGTTTTCTCATTTTAGAGAAATTTTTGAACAAAATTTCAGGTATTTTTCTAAGTTTCAGCCATTTTTTGAGCATGAATGTACTGAACATGTTAATACTACACTTTGTGAGAAAGGTGTTTTAGGGCAAACTTTGTTTTAGAGCCTGAACACCACGTCAAGGTGTTGCCCGTCGTTCAGGTTCCTCTGTTTTTTATCTCGGAGAGGGCCCTTTTCCTGCATGTCATAAAGGGAACGATCACGGTTGGGAATGATCAGTTCAGTGTGTTTTGGCCAAAGTAGATTTACGAAAATCTGGGTAGAGCTTTCGTGTGTCTTCTACACAGTGTAGTAGCATCCTCCTTTGTTCCTCATTATCTGTCAAAACGTCCTTGAACTCTTCCATCAGTCTCACTCCTCTTTCCGCCACATCATTTACAACTTTGAGGTGAATAGATTTGACCTCAATATGTTGACAGTGACACCAGATATCTAGCTGTGTGACAAAAAAATAATTCTACACTTCCTTTATCTTAATTAATCTAAAAAACAATTAAGGTTATTGGATCACAATATTGAATTATGACGTTGCCATATACCACGTGTAGTGTTGCAAAGTATTTTCATTAAAGCATCAGTGCAGTTGCAAAGCATTAGTATTAAGTTTGTTTAAGCTGGGGAACAAAAAGATGGTCTCAACAAGATCTACAGATGTAGTATTTCCTCTTATTGGCAAGCCAATAGATAGGCTCTCCTCTTTGAAACTACCCACGAATTTGGAGAAGATGCAGAGAGATTTTTGTATGATTTTAAATGTGACAAATTTAGCAAACAGAAATCAATCAATCGGACTTGCGACGAAGTTGTTCTCTAGTGGCAAAAAGTTGCAGAGGGTTCTACTCCTGGATACACTTGCTACCTAAGTGTAAATTCTATCAAGACTAGAATCAATACGCTTTGGGAAGAATACAGGACAACGCAAGCTTGGGGAAAAAGGAGTTCTGAAGAACATTCTAAGGCTTCCAAAAATTTCAAGGAAAAGTTAGAATCTCTTTTTGATATTGTTTAGCCGGATATTAAGTTTAGACTGTGTGAAGACGATTGGAAATTTGTGCAGGATCAAAGAATGGAACGAAAGTCGACGTTTGGTAACGGGGACACCAAATTATTGGCTCGTTTGGAGCGAAAGAAGATACGCGGAGAAAACCACAAGAGACGGCAGGACCAGGCAAAAGAGGAGAAAGAAATGCTCACAATGGTTTTGGGGGGTAAAGAAAGCGATGGGTCAGTTGAGGAACAAACGGGTGAAGATTTCTGTGAGCCTCCTAAGCAACCGAAAAATCCGGACCGGATTCCGCTGCACGTGCCACGGAATATTGCATCAACGTCGCAGGTGGTGATGACTGCAGACCGACATAAGATTTCGAGTAATGCTCTGAATGACATCATCGCATCAATCATCAGAGAAAGTCAAGGATGCATAAAAGATTTTGTGCTTAGCCAAATGAGTACTTTAAGAGGACGTAAGAAGCTTCGTTCCTTGAAGTTCGAGTCAGTAAAGGAAAATTTTTGGCCGGGTTGGATGATCATTACTTCACAATTCACTGGGACGAAAAGTTATTGAAATGCGGAAAAGCCTATACTCACAAGGAGCATCTAGCTGTTTTGGCCAGTTCTACAAACGGGAAACTGGTGAAGTTATTGGGCATTACAGATCTTGATAGCGGAACTGGTTTAAATCAAGCGAAGGCAGTCAAAAATATGCTGGATGAATGGAGCATTGAGCAGCGATGTGTTGCAATGTGTTTCGACACAACTGCATCCAACACCGGGAAATTCGCTGGAGCATGTATTCTATTGGAAGCTTTTATAGGCCACCCATTACTGTGGACATCATGCCGTCACCATATGCCGGAAGTCATTCTGGGAGATGTCTTCAAAGTAATACTCGGTCCTTCCAGTAGCCCCAAAGTAGAATTTTTTGACATTTTGAAATCAAAATGGCCAACACTAAATTTATCTTCAATTAACCAGTCTGACCTTACCAATTTGGGATCACTGGACAGTTTCAAACTTAAGGCATAAGAGAGTCTTCAACATCTGTGCTCTGACGAAAGCACCTACTTACCCAGAGATGACTTTGATGAATTACTGAAGCTGAGTTTGTTTTACCTCGAACAGCAAAGTGTTAGTAACTTTGCGTTTCGGCGCCCAGGAACACAACATCGTGCGCGGTGGATGTCGACGCCAATTTATGCATTTAAGATGTATCTTTTCCGCAGTCAACTGGATGTAGATGCTACTCTTGTCAATGGATTGAGGCGGTTCTGTAACTTTGTGTCCATCTTCTATGCTCCATATTGGTTGCAGTGCCCTTTAGCTTCGGAAACAGCTGTGAACGACTTGGAGTTCCATCGAGCCATAATGAACTACTCTAGCGTTGATGAAGAAGTTGCTGAAGCTGCCAGACATGCCTTTTTGAGACATAGGTGGTATTTAACAGCTGAGTTAATACTACTGGCATTGTGCTTTCAGCAACTGCCCGACATCGAATATGAAAAGTTGGCTTTCAGCATGTATAAAAGCTATCAAAAACATGTATCTTTTGTCCAAAATCCAACTGCCCCTCTAATCTCGTAGAATCCTCAATTTCCCAACTTATCCTTAGACACTTGTGTCTCTGACCTTGTGAGCGAGCGATCGGTGATCATTTTCCAGCGACTCAACTTCTCCTTGCAAGACATTCGCTTTCTAACGTATTCACGGGACAAATGGTGTGATTTCGATGAGTATAAGAAATTTAGAATGCTGATTAATGACCTCAAAGTTGTGAATGATGTGGCGGAAAGAGGAGTGAGACTGATGGAAGAGTTCAAGGACGTTTTGACAGATAATGAGGAACAAAGGAGGATGCTACTACACTGTGTAGAAGACACACGAAAGCTCTACCCAGATTTTCGTAAATCTACTTTGGCCAAAACACACTGAACTGATCATTCCCAACCGTGATCGTTCCCTTTATGACATGCAGGAAAAGGGCCCTCTCCGAGATAAAAAACAGAGGAACCTGAACGACGGGCAACACCTTGACGTGGTGTTCAGGCTCTAAAACAAAGTTTGCCCTAAAACACCTTTCTCACAAAGTGTAGTATTAACATGTTCAGTACATTCATGCTCAAAAAATGGCTGAAACTTAGAAAAATACCTGAAATTTTGTTCAAAAATTTCTCTAAAATGAGAAAACTTACCCCAAAAAAGTCCTTGTTAAGCAGCAGTATCGGCAAATTATGCTTAGATTGATAAGTCAACCTTGGCACGTAAATACAATCACGTGTAAAAACGATTTTTTTACGTAAAAATAAAAATATAGCACTTTTTAGATATTGGCACCCCCAAATTTCAAGAAAATATCCCCCTAAAACTTAAAAGTGCTGTTGCAGCGCGAATACTTGACAAAACTCCCTGATTTTTTCACAGAAGCGTTTTTTCGGACATCCTCACGGATTGCAATACTGATGTCCATGTTTGGAAAAAAAAGTGGAATTTTGGTGTGCCCTAATGCACGTTATCAAATTAGTAAACAAAAAATTAATGATTTCCTTCAAAAAATACAATGTATGAAAATGCGCATCGCTTAATCTCTTTGGGCGAAGAACGCCCTTATACCTAACGAAAAAATACTCTCAACCAGTAGCGTAGCCAGGGGGGGCGGGGGCTATAGCCCCTCCAATTGGCCTGCTGACCAAAATGCAGAATAAGGAAAATACCACGTTTTTAGCACTTCTTAGACTGTCTTTTGCACTGGATTAGACTAAAAAATGATTTAAAGCATAGTTCGAAACATTTGGGGGGGGCTAATGGACTGCCGACCAAAATGCAGAATAAGGAAAATACCACGTTTTTAGCACTTCTAAGACTGTCTTTTGCACTGGAATAGACTAAAAAATGCTTTGAAGCATAGTTTGAAACGTTTATTTGGGGGGGGGGGGGGGGCTAATGAACTGCCGACCAAAATGCAGAATAAGGAAAATAACACGTTTTTAGCCAGTAGCGTAGCCAGGGGGGGCTGGGGAACCTGGGGAGCCAGGGGAGCCCCCCCATTGGTATGTCGACCAAAATGCAGAATGGGGAAAACACTAAATTTTTACACTTTTGAGACTGTTTTATGCACTGGAGTGGACTAAATAGTGATTTAAAACATTTTTTGAAACATATGTTCAGGGGGGGCTAATTTGTCAAAAATAAAACCAATAAATAAATGAAAACTTTGAAAAATGGTAACAAATAAGCAATCAAATTTGATCACAAGTGTAAAAATGCTGAACATAGGTGTCATCAACAAATATACTATAAACTAAGGAATAGGGGGGGGGCTATTTAGTATTTGTTAATTACCAATCATTTCTCTCAAATCTCTTTTCATTAGCCCCCCCCAATTATTTTTCTCTATAAAACTGTATACGAAATAGATTACGCCGTGTGAGTTTTATTGAACTATTCGATTTTATAATTTACCAGCATCTAAACAAGAGAACTAACATTTTATTATTAGCCACCCCCCAAATAGCCCATTTATGCCACCAGTTTAATCTTGTTTGCACTGCCAATTTCTAAGCCACGTTTTAAAAGCAATATTTTTTAATCTAAATAGCCCTAAAATGAAGTTATTTTTGCAAAAATATGCAAAATTTTCGAGCGCTGGGGGCTCCGCCCCCAAACCCCCGTGCCTCCGGCGGCTGGGGGCTTCACCCCCAGACCCCCAAAATAGCCCCCCCCATTGCGAATTTCTGGCTACACGCCTGCTCTCAACACCCGCACTTAAAGGAAACGGGGTGTTAAAAAATTCCACTAACTAAGTCTTCATGTGGTGCTAAGCAAACGACTTCGGAGTTACTGTTTTTTTTTCCAATGTCAAAGAAATCCTCTACAAGCTTCGACACATAATTTGTGCTTCTGGTGCAATCAAACCATATGGGTATTACTTATAAGAGCTATACCAATGCTGTCACTCCGGTTTGCAATATCTTTCAAGTTTTCCTGGATTAGCAAAAAATTGTAATTAACAGTTTTTGTTGTTTCTTGCTTTTGAATTACGGAAAAAAAGTCGGACTGTAGCGAGTAACGCGTTTAATGCCCAAAAGCAAGTTTAAGATTTTTTACTAACGAGTAGCGTATTTCTAGAAAGACAATTACAAAAAGAGTTTTTCTGTTTAAAATTTGATTTTACAACCATTTTTTAAATTATTCAATCGGAAAATTTTTAAAAACATCGGTAAAAAAATATTTAAGACAAAAACGTTTCAGCGAAAGTAGACCCCTGCAGTTAATCCAAATAAAGTATTGCAAGCAATAGAAGAATGGAATTTCCCATGATGAGGCTTTTATGAATCTACATCGTCATAGGCGTAGCCATGGGGAGGGGGGCAAGAGGCCCGCCCCCCAACTGAAATGCCACCAATGATAAAAATAATAACAACAAAGCCTTATGTTTTTTCAGTTTCAGTTTCTTTAAGCATTTTTGCGTAAAACAGGATACGTGTACAACAGACTAATATCAATATTGACGACCAGATGGCCTGGGCCTCCTCAAATCAAATTTTTTGCCATCCAATTTAAATGTACAACCAGGAGAAATTCAAGGTTTTTGTCCTAAAAGTTGCAACCCATGGCCCTCGTCTAATCATTTTATAAACTTGATGCAATAACATGACAACTTAGTAACCATCTACTGCACCAATTTCAAATAACAATCCATCTCCACCTCGCCAGTTTTTACGCGACAAAATACTTTTCACAAAAAAAAAAAAAAAAAAATTAGCTAGGAAAAATTCTTATAGAACAAATTATTGAATTTGAATTGAAGGGGCCAGGCTCCCTGGTTGTACATGTTCTCCTAAAATGGTTATTTTCATGACAAAACAAAAATCTCCAAAGCAAATATTCGAGTGATTATTTACTGCTAAAAATATTGCAGGAGGCAATGCACCTTGCTTCTCCAACCAGAGCCAAGTCACAAAATTTACCCTCTAAATTCAAGATTTTAAACGTGTTTTGGACTTGATCTGTTGGTAAAGACTCACCGATTTGATTTTTTCGATTGGCTTTCAAATCTTAAAAATTAAGTTATTTCAAATGGCTCTAAAAACATGCGAAATGTGATTCAAATGACATTAAAATAGCTATTTTTTCAAAAAAAATTTGAAAAAATTGCCCAGCGGCGGCCCCCAGACCCCCGTCTATGATACGTTTGGGTTACTAGTTTGCTCACCACTTCTCTCAATTTAGACAATTTTGGAAATTTTTAACTTTTGGCTCAAGTCCTTTCTCTTCAGCAAAATCCAGGTTATTTGCCAATCCAAGCCCAGTCTTCTGATCCTCGATTTTACGGTATTTTTGCCCCATAAAAAATCCCTTTTTTCGAAAAATTTTGATGACGTCATTGCGTGTGATTTGCGGTTTTGCCTTCCCCAAACAAAAATCCTAGCTATGCCTATGTACCTCGTCAATGTTTTTTCTTAACTTTAATCACATTTGATTGAAAAACAATCATTCATAATCGTATTTGAGTTGCGCGATTGCGCTCAAAATTTCTAAAATACTTGCGGCGCAAGTGCTCACCTTAGGTTAAATATCACATTTATACACTACAGAAATTGCTGCGAGTTTTAAGCAAACTTTTAACTTACTACAGTACAATGAGTGGAGTTGAACTGATACACAGTTGTTCGATAGCAGCAGCTACCTGCTACAGTACGATCCTAAATGTGGGAGAACCAAACCGTAGTTTTCATTTTTCGCATTGTGATGAGTACTGTCCGACTTTCTACACTACTCCGATTTTTGTCAGCGGATTAGCGATTTGTTGCAACTAAAGCAAATAACTTTTGGCAGTACGATGAGCACGTAGCTTTAGAGAAGTCTACAAATTTGTGGAACTAAGACAGTAAGTATATTTTAGTACCTAATCGGTATGAAATTTAGAGCACATAAACGCCTTTTTATAGCTATGGGCACAAAAGTTTCTAGAAAAATGCTGTTTTAAATCTTTCAAGGCAAAAACGTTAAAAAAAAACAAAAAAAACAAACAAGCAAAATGCCTGTTAAAAGGAACACTGGTAGAGTGTAATGATGCTACGTGGTTCGTCAACAGCAATTTATGTTTAAGAAAAGAAAAAAAGAATATACTAGAGGAGAAATATTTTAACTATTCTTAGCGGCAGTAGAGCTAGTAAAATAAATATATAGAGCACAAGTGTGCGCAAAGCTGTATACATACGCTTTTGCTTTTTGCATTAATTCTGCGTATGGATTCGATGCTTTCTTTGCTGTTCTTTCAAAGTTCGTTTTGGGAAGCGAAGAATGCTTTGAAGATAGCTTTTTGGACGATGACAAAGCAGATTTCGCAGAATGTTTCGTCTTAGTTGGAGGAGTATGAGGTCGAGACGATTTTTTTGTTCTATCGTTGAGATCACTAGCTTTTACACTTGAATTCTTAGTTTTACTGGACAAGGTAGGTTTGGAACTCGTTAATTGAGTGTTTTGAGAAGCTGCAACCTTAGAGTAACTTGAAGAGTTCTTTTTTGATCCTGGAAGGCTGTTTAGGCTTGTAGTTCTTGTATTGTTGACTTTTTCAGATGCCTTGCTAACACCATTTTTCTCTTGAGATCTCTTCTTAAATTTATTCATTAATGCCTTTACTTTCGCTTGTTTGTCTTCTTCGCTTAAACCTTTGTCCAATTTCCCAATTTTATACGCTGGTTCACTAGTGGAGTTTTTATTCTTTTTTCTTTTCAAGGCTTTAAGTTGTGCCTCTAGTAATTTTCTTCGCTTCTTTTCCTTTTCAAGTCGCTCTTCAACACTCATACCGTCAGAAGAGCATTCTTCATCCGAAGTATTCTCTGAAATAATCAACGCAGTGTTATTTAAAATCGTTATGAAACTGACATGAGGTTGGCAACAGCATTGGCTTTGACACTGCTTTAACATTAATTTGTTGCTTTTGCAGTAATGCCATAGGAGTGGAGCTACCAACTAATTACTCCGGTTACTAGTGAAATATAACAAGAACACTTATGACAATTGCTAATGCACTTGCAAATCGTTTGTGTTCATGACAAGCGACACTTATCTCGGATTTTTTGAAGAAAGATGCACCATACTTCAACATCAACACAGTAAACTCTTTGACTGGAAAAAATCGCGGCAACAAAATACAAAACAAATTTTTAGTTTGTCTTGGTTCCAAAAACAAAGAATTAAAAAACATTTCATCATTCTCCTTACCAAGAGTGTAGTGAATTGACAAAAAATCTTGTTACCTCCACTTCAGTACTCGATGCAAGCACAAGTTGCCTTTTATATGTCGTTATTTTTTGCAGTCGTTTTGTGATCTGTTGAGCATTGGTGCAAAGTTGATAATGCTTGCTAACACATTTTAGAACAATTATTTGACTGATAGGGTTCAAAAAAATAATAAAACAGAAACACGAAATTAGTGCAGTGCTATTCTGGTCTACATACCCTCAAAAAAAAAGACACAAGACAAAAGCGCAATCAACCAAATTCAACCTGAAGAATTCGATGAAGTTTGTTGGGATTGTTCTTGTGCTAGGTTCATTAAATCCTGAAAATCAAGGTTTGCAGCCTTTCTTGCTTTCTTTTGGTACTTTTCGGATTTTCGTATAGCTTTTCTTTCCAGTTCCACACTTCGACCACCTCCTTCATCGTCAGAAGATGATTCCTTATCTTGCACCTCCTAAACAGTCCAACCACTTAAATGCATCATTTCTAATTTTGCCAGAAGTTGAACATTTTTTACAAAATGAAAAATGGATGCGTCGTAAAGTTTTTTCAAAGTGCTCGTGACTCTAAATGACGTTATCGCTTCTTGCCTGATTATATCTCAAGTGCTATAACTCCCGACTACCACAGACGTTGATAAATCTATGGTTGAATTTCTGAACCACCCAGTCATATTATTTGTTTTCCGTGTTTTTGCATAGCTCGGATGCAATCACACAGACATAGGCTTTATCCATCAAACGAAAAAGAAACTTGATTTTTCAGAAAATAGGTCAAACTGCAAATAATTTATTACTGTCAGTGATTCATCAAGCAGAAGAGGATGGGGCTACGA
>CAWYPQ010000205.1:0-28596 GCA_963965965.1 Trididemnum nubilum
CTTTGTACTACCTATTTACACTTTGCACAATCATATTTTGCACTTTGTGCTATCGGTACCGTATTGGCATGTGCGATTAAAACAGATAAAATTTGAGTTTTCTGCTTCAAATTGCACAAAATTTTGTAATGCCGAGCGTCAAATTATTCTGGTGCTGCACCGCGCCAATCAAGTTTTCTGCCTTGGCTAATTTGGCAGTGATATGGCAAAAGGTGTATTGATACGTAAATCAGAAAAACGCAAGAGAATAGCATCGATATTAGAAAAAAAGTGTGTGTTGATATGTAACAAATGTAACTCTAGTAAAAAAAAACATGCAAGAATTTAGCAGTCGTCTTATACAACCGATATATGATAAATGTACAAAATTTTATTCAAATTTTGTACCTTGTCTTATCTGATGGTTGTCTTATACACCGGAATATACGGTAGGTTTCTAGCAAAACAGGTTCTTGAGATAGAGCCAAATTAGTTATTTTTCTCACGTTTGGCAGATATGCACCACCACTAGAGAGTGCACCATCCCGAAATTGGTTCCAATAGCTTTTACCCCACATCTGGGGATAAATACGAACACCACTGCTTAAAATTCAAAAATTTTGTTTTTCCACCACACTCTAATATAAATTTGATATACACATGAAAGTAAACGTTTTAATACATTCAATTCTGTATTAAATTTAAAGTACCTGTTAACTTATCTCTGATTAATTTACATGATTCTAATTCACCAATTGAACTGAAGAGATTTCTTAGATCTTCTTGGGTCATTGCAGGAGGAAGATAGTTGATGATCAAATTTGTCTTTGATTCATCATACGATGCATTTAAATTTGTGTTGTTCACATTTGTGCTCCCAGCTACTAAAAATATTTATCAGATATGATTTAAACGTAAACCCAGATTATAGTCAATACACACATTTATGTCAAAAATGTTAAGTAATGCCAATAAAGAGAATAAAAGAGCAAAGAGTGGGTGCTCATGTATTCTTTTCTTATTTTTTAACCATAATTGCAATTTACAAGGATAGATTTTGAGTTTGATTAAGGTTAATATTAGGGTCAGAGCGAAGGATACAGTTTGGGTTAGATTTAGGGTTGGGGTCAGGATAATGATTTTGTTATTCTTATGTAATAGCAGCCTTTGCCCGAAAACAAACTTCCTTGAGCACATCATAAAGATTCAATTAAATGAAAAAATGATAGTAAATTGTGTAAATCAGCAGTCTAATGCTGAATAAATGAAGCAATGCATTTAATTTCTTGTTGGTCAAACCAAACATACAAAAATTTGCTGTTACAGCTTTTCAGCGTTAACCAATAAAGAGTGAAGCTTGTCTTGGCCAAGGCAACTAGTAAATTAACTGCAAACACACTTCAAGGAACAGTAAACAGTCTTTGCTATCGGTATTTAACATAAAAACATATGCTTAGGCTACACAATTACATTTCAAAAATGTTTCTTTCTTTGAAATCAATTTGCAATTTCAGATTCATAGCTTTCACTTACATGTTTCATAACCAGAGACAGAAGAACCAGTTGAAGAATTAGTTGATTGAATTTGGGTTGTTAGATCAGCGATATGATTATTCAAATTAACCGAATCACCAAGAGATCCAGATATACTTGGCAACCTATTCATGCTGGGAACTTTCAAGAGTCAATCTACTGTACCACAATAAGCCAATGCTACTACGGTATATAACAGAATTCAAGTTTTAACCTTAAAAAAATAGTATGTGCTGTACTTTTGTCGTCTACGCTCTACCATGGAGGCAGTTTTACATAGGGTCCATGGCAAAACATCCACCTTTCTGCCCTATGTAATACACTGCACAGTTTTGGATGTCTTAAGCGACAATGCTGAAAGCTATCAATGCACTAGCATTTTCAAGTGTAAAAACCAAAAAGTTGGACTCCTACTGCAGTAAATTTCACTTTGCATAGCTGATAGGCTGAACCATATTGCCAAACCTGATACTAGATAACGAAATTCTTGCTCATAGCAATTTTGATCAAAAAATATACTGTAAGTCTGAAGCAATTACATTGCTGTATCATGGTTATCAAAAACTAAAGTAGCCTATATCTGAGATAGGCCACTGTACTGTATTTCCAAGCTTTTTAAAATGTTATTACCTTATCATATGTACGTCAAAGCTGTTGAGCAAACCTTTAACCCAATTCTTTACTTTACATGAAACACTATCTCGGGAAAAAAACATGCAAAATTTATTAAAACAAGTTTGTTCAACTTTTGGAATTGTCAGAATACCTAAAGAATATCAGCAATATAAACTCCCATTTACTGAATTTATTACAGTAGGCCTACTACATTATTCTTCAGAGAACGATACAACATGATATTGCATATAGGCTAACCTGATAACAACTTGGTGCCATGGTAATGAAACAATCAAATCCATGCTACAAAACCAGAGGTGGAGTCCTCGAGGACGTCCTTGGCCTCGAGGACGTCCTCGAGGACAGATTTTGAAGTCCTTGGCCTTGGCCTCGAAGGTCAAGTCCTTGGCCTTGGCCTCGAGGCCTCAAGTCCTCGAAAATTGGCCTGTCCTCGGCTCGAGGACAGCACTATTTTTTGGAAAGTTAAAATTTTGTGGAGCGGTTGAAAAATTTTTTGGAAAGCGTTTTTTCGTGGAGATCGCTTGAAAAATTTTTGTGAAGACCTTTTTTTTTTGGAGATCGCCTGAAAAATTTTTGTGAAGACCTTTTTTTTTTTTTTTTGGAGAGCACTTGCGCTTTGTGTCCTTGGTCCTTGGCCTCGAGCATTCCTGTCCTTGGCCTCGAGAGTGTCTGTCCTCGGAAAGGCTGTCCTTGGCCTTGGCCTCGGATTTTTTTTGTGTCCTTGGCCTTGGCCTCGAGCCTTGTGTCCTCGACTCCACCTCTGTACAAAACACTTACGGCTTTATGGGTACAATAAATACTGAAATGGCAAGGGTTATTTTGCTTCTATGGGCAAAATAGCCCCAGGTTATTTTTGCCATTGGAGGCAAAATAGTCCTAAATGCTATTTTGCCCCTAGTGCCAAAATCTGAAATAGCCCCACACCTAACCCTTAACCTTACTTTAACCTCAGTGTTCCCTATAAGTGCAAAAAAGTGCAAAAAGAGCAAAATTGTTTCCGTCATTTTCACACTTAATTGTTGTGAATTCCGGCGTTTTTATCTTTCGCCAAAATGCAGCATTTTTATTACCCGACCCACCAAAAGTCGTAGACAGCTACAGTAACACAGTTGTAGACGCCACGAGTATTTTCTTGAACGAAACTCATAGAAATCTTGAGGTTCTTACCTGATGACCTTTTTCTTTTTTGGAGAATGTTACAAATGTTACAAAAGCTGAGAAAAAGATGCCTCTTCCTGCGCCAAGACCTTTTTTTTTTGAGATCACCTACATTTTCAAAGAAAATTTTTGTTCCGTTTATGGCAAATCGAGGATGCCTCAAGAGCTGTGGCATTTTCACTGTGACTTTAGGACCTACGCACTATTTCCGAAATTTACACAGATGGTCAAAAGTTAGAGGGAACACTGTTTAACCCTAACCCTAAACTTATTCTCAACTTTAACCCTAACCAAAACAGAGGAAAATACTATTTTGCCTCTAGAGGCAAAACAGCCACTTCCTTCTTAAATACTGTACACGACATCAAATCAATAACTAAAAAACATCCAACAGTAAATGGTCCATTAAAACTTTTCCTTTTCTTTCCATCGACCAACTTCTAAATAGGCTACAGAAATAACTACTTTTATGAATATATAAATTCAACAATACAGTTAGCCTAGAACCGTACCAAAAGTTTCAAATTTTTTCAAAGTCAGATGTAACAATAAAGCTATAGAAGTAGCGTAATAGCCAGATTATTCCAATTACCGGTAGTTGTTCAGCAAATGTTGGTCAGCAGTCTATGCAATATTTAGGACCAAAAATATGGAACAATCTCCCCAAAATCTAAAATTGTAAAATATTTAGATTGTGAAACATTAAAAACATTTCCAAAAAGCTAACTATGCATTTAACATTTGTTACGTGTTTATTAGTAAAAAAGTTTTAAATAACTCATTTATCACAATTTTGCAATTAACACTTGACTAAATACCACTATTGACAAATTGTTTTAACTTAGAAGAAAATGTGAAGAACATACACTCTAATGGGTATTTACCCGGTATCATAATCTGTAATGGGTTTAATATTAACGTAATTTACACTGTAATAGGTAATAGTATTGATACAAAATGAAAGAAACAACATTTTTTTTTTCGTATTTAACTTCAACCAAGCTATAATAATTAATTCGGGCTCTGTGTCTTCTGTATGTGTGACTGAAGCAAAGGTAACAGAGTAATGGTGGGAGTGGACAGGTGGATTGTAAGCACAGTGTGTGAGTGCTAGTTTGTTTGGTGATTGTTAAAATCATTAACTCTTCAACTAGTGACTGAAGACTCAATTTTAAATCTTTGTTTGTGCATTTGTGTCTGATTAATTATTGGATTTTGCAATCTTGTGACTTAAGATGAAAAGATTATTTATCATTGTCTAATCCGTGTTTAAGTGAAATTACTGAGTAATTATTGTCCTTTGTTAAAAAAATAAGCTGTTAATTAGCGCAACTACAAAGGCTGCATTTTAAGGTTTCTTTTCATGCATTATATATTTGTTTTTTGAGACGACTGTAGAATGGCAGCTGACAACCTTTGTTTGTTAATTTCCAGCCTTTGATGCTAGACAAAGGCGATTCCACGTGCTTTTACTGCTTGGAACTATTTAAACGTGCTTGGAGCCTGGGAGCTCAGAAGTGACAAAAAATGAGTCGAATGAACAGTATCAGTTTTTGGTGAAACAGTTAAATGCTGCTTAACTTGGGTTGCGATCCCTTCCTTCCTCTCTATCCTTGTTCATGGATTTGACAATTGACTGTGAGGGAACAGTCTTGTACAGTAGACTGGAAGAAAGGCCCTGAATTGGTCTTTACATCTCATTTGAGACTACTTCGTTTTTTTCTGTATATACTTTTCTTTATTCAATATATATAGTAATAAATTCCATAAAAAATCAGTAAATCAAGTGCTCAGCTGTCAGAAGAAAGGGATTGGGAGAAGTTTGGCATAGCTCTCCTACATGTTATTGAATGTGGCTACAACACTATACATCATCGACGTGCAGAAAACACAAAACGGTTTTGATTGGCAAGTCTTAGAAGATCTTCAAAATTAAGAATTAAGCTTTAAAGAGAAACGATTTGGCAAACTGACACATATCTCAAGACCTGATTATAAAAACTTTATTGTTCGTAATAGTGATAGCGTAGTAGGCAATGTTTCCATCAGTTACCGGTACGATATGTAAATGCTGAAAAACGTAGGCTACAAAAGTATCTTAATGTCTTTGCAAATATGCCGTAGATTACGCTTTGTGAAACTGCCAATTCACCAAAAAGACAATCTCAAAAAACAAGGTCATCAGCCTGAAACCCGCAACATGAAAACAATCTTCGAAAAACAAAGGCAGAGGCTGCTATAACAAAATTGCTATCCTAGCTTTATTTCACACTTTAACCCAACCCAAACCTTACCCCTAACATTAATCTTAACCCAAACTCAAAATCTAACCCAAACCTTAACAATAATTAAAAAATTGAAACATAAATGAGTGTTGACGCGTTGCTCTTTTATTCTCTCTATGGGCACTACATACCGTATGGTAACATACTAGCCACTTCCCCACCCTCCACAAAAATAAGGTCATCAGATCGGAAATCTGCAACTTTCGGCAAATTAGGCTGTGTAGCGATCACCAAATTTCTTACCGTATGTGTTTATTGCATTTTTTTTTGCAATCTCGATGTAGGCCTAGTGATCTTCAAACTTTTTGAAGCATTTTTTGCATTTATTTGCCCTTAGAGAGAACACTGGTAGCCTACAGCTAGGATTAGTAGGTCTACTGTAGAGGTAGAAGGCTAAATGTTTTAGCTTCATGGAATCCAAACTCTGAACTAAAGGCTAACTGATAAGGATGATTCAATGCGATACGATGGTATGGTACCACTATTTTTGTACACTTTTGATACTACCAGTATATGCCTAGTGTTGATTCTTTTTATGGTCTGTGATATTTTCTGCTTCGTAATTGTTCGTGCTTTTAGTTTGTGATAGTTTGAGATACCGGTAGCCTACCTTGTTTAGTTTCGTGCATAGCCTATCTGATATCGTACCGGTAACTACCGGTACCTGTTATTTTTGCTCGGTAATCATGAAATGAGTTGCTTTTTTGTTTTTGTTCTCTTGGAGGTGTAGACGCCACGCATAAAATTGGTAACTCCAGTCATACTACTTTGACTTGGTGCATGATACCAGTAACAAACGTTGTAGGCCTGTTCCATTTGCTGCTTCTATTTGTACCAATATATTGTTTTTCTATTGAACTGGCAATAATTGTAGTGTTTTGACTTAATTACAGCTCAAACGATTGTAAATGTATGCTGATGCAAATAAAGTACAACTAAATAAAAAATAAATATACACCGTAACTAAGTAATTCTCACCAAAAACAGATGAATATATACTACTGCTACCCAGCTTACCATTAAAGGCGGTGAATCATCCAGCCAATTCCAGTGGTTTACAATAGTTAAAATTAAACTATAATTTTTGATATTTTTTGTTTTAATTTTGAGACTGCGGTTGCAAAGATATTCAACAAATACAAAAAGATATCCCCCGAAAAAAGTTTTTGGAAACTCTAAGTTTTGTTCTTCCCGCCAAAACCACAGTAGGCCTAATGGTTTAGAGAACTGTGGTAGGCCTAATAGTTTAGAGATATGTTATTTCTAAATAGTTTAGGCCTAATTAGGCCTAACTATCTCTAAACTATTTGGCCTAATAGTTTAGAGATAGTTAGGCCTAATAGTTTAATAAGATTACAGTAGGCCTAATAGTTTAGAGAACTGTGGTTTTAGCAGGAAGATCAAAACTCAGAGTTTCCAAAAACTTTTTTCGGGGGACATCTTTTTGTATTTGTTGAATATGTTTGCAAACGCAGCCCCAAAATCAAAACAAAAAATATCAAAAACTAGATGGGAGTTTGCCAGCAAACCCAGTGAACGACCGACGAGTAGTTTATAATGCTGTGACGCTCAAAAGTACTTTTTGTCAACCGTGAAATCAGCAATTATTCAAAATATTTAATTTTGGAACCTTCATAAAAGTACAAATCAAGTCAAAAAATTATCAACGTTATCGTTTTTGATCCTAAAAAATAACCCATCAGGTTAAGACATTGAAAAATCAATTGTTGGAGGGCAAATTTATGGTTTTTGGAATTTACAGGATATTGAGCACCAGTGCTGGGCACCGCAAGTTTTTTTTTTTAAGTCCGCAGTCCGCAAGTCCGCAACCGAATTTCAAATTGCTTAATCCGCAACCGCAAGTCGGCAATTGCATGTTTTTAAGCTTAATCCGCAAGTACGCAACGACGTTTCAGGATTCTTGAATCCGCAACCGCAAGTCCGCAACTTCAAAATTCTTGAAGTCCGCAAGCGCAAGTCCGCGACTTTTTATGAACCGAGTGGAAGAGTTTTGCAATCAACCATGTCCCGAAGTGATCTGCTCAGAGTTGATTAGCAAACATAAGTCAAAAGTTGTGACTTGTGGGAAGCATAGCAAGCGTATGGTGGATACATTCCACACAATACGAAGAATTACCAAATCACATAACCATTGATTGTAGTAAATGTAGCACAACATAACTTGTTGTTGAGCTGCTTTTTCGAGATGGCAAACTTCAGAATTGCCCAGCTCCCTTTACTTTTAGGTCCAGTTCAAGACATATGTATTATGTAAACAGTTGTATTTTTGGTTAAAGTTTTTCGGTGTCTTGGCTAAGGGGAGTGTAGCCCCCAACCCTCCTATCTTCTTGGATACCCAAGAGGGTTTGGAATTTCAAACATTGTCAAAATATATATTTTATCGACAACTTGTACACTGTCTTCCCAGTTTCCAGTAACCTTTTCCATAGTTTGTCTTGTCTAAACCTGTGAAGGTGATTAAACCTGAGTAACTAAACCTGATTAACTTGTACAATGCACATGCGTTATTTTATCGACAACATAGCGACTGATAATAATAAAAAAACAAAAAAACATCGTATTCAACCGTAAGCCATTGGAACTATGTCAAAATATTTGTCTCTTAAACATCTGCTGGTATAAAAAAAAATTAACGTCCTAGCTTGAGCCATTCAAAAAATTGATTTTGGGGGATCCATTTGAAGGGGTCCCAAGGAAAGTGGTACCCCAAACCATGTCAAAATATTTGTCTCCTAAATATCTATTGATATAAAAAAAAAACTGGCACCGTAAGTTAAACCAATAAAAAAAATTATTTTTGGGGGTCCATTTTGGGGGGGTCCCCGGGGGAGTGGTACCTCCAAACCATGTCAAAATTTTTATCTCTTAAGTGTCTACTGATATCAAAAAAAAACTGGCACCCTAGGTTAACCCATTAAAAAATTCATTTTTGGGGGTCCATTTGGGGGGTCCCCGGGGGGGTGGTACCCCAAACATGTCAAAATATTTATCTCTTAAATATCTACTGATATCAAAAAAAAAACTGGCGCCCTAGGTTAAATCGTTAAAAAAATTTATTTTTGGGGGGTCCTCGAAGGGGTGGTACCCCCAAATTATGTTAAAGTATTTGTCTCTCAAATATCTACTGATAACAGAAAAAACTGGCACCCTAGCTTGAGCCGTTCAAAAATTTGATTTTTTGGGGCCCCATTTTGGGGGGTCCCCGGGGGGGTGGTACCCCCAAATCATGTCAAAATATTTTTCTCTTAAATATCTACTGATATCAAAAAAAACTGGCACCCTAGGTTAAATGGTTAAAAAACTTGCTTTTGGGGGGGTCCATTTGGGGGGGTTTCCGGGGGGTGGTACCCCCAAATTATGTTAAAATATTTGTCTCTTAAATATCTACTGATATCAAAAAAAAACTGGCACCCTAGGTTAAATCATTAAAAAATTTATTTTTGGGGGGTCCCCGGGAGGGTGGTACCCCCAAATTATGTCAAAATATTTGTCTCTCAAATATCTACTGATAACAGAAAAAACTGGCACCCTAGCTTGAGCCATTCAAAAATTTGATTTTTGGGGGGGGTTCCCGGGGGGTGGTACCCCCAAACCATGTCAAAATATTTCTCTCTTAAATATCTACTGATATCAAAAAAAAACTGGCACCCTAGGTTAAATGGTTAAAAAATTTGTTTTTGGGGGGTCCATTTGGGGGGGTGGTACCCCCAAATTATGTCAAAATATTTGTCTCTCAAATATCTACTGATATCAAAAAAAACTGGCACCCTAGCTTGAGCCGTTCAAAACTTTGATTTTTTGGGGCCCCATTTTGGGGGGGTTCCTGGGGGGGTGGTACCCCCAAATCATGTCTAAATATTTCTCTCTTAAATATCTACTGATATCAAAGAAAAATGGCACCCTAGGTTAAATGGTTAAAAAAATTTGTTTTTGGGGGGGTCCATTTGGGGGGTCCCCGGGGGGGTGGTACCCCCAAATTATGTCAAAATATTTGTCTCTCAAATATCTACAGATATCAAAAAAAACTGGCACCCTAGCTTGAGCCGTTCAAAAATTGATTTTTTGGGGCCCCATTTTGGGGGGTTCCCGGGGGGGTGGTACCCCCAAATCATGTCAAAATATTTCTCTCTTAAATATCTACTGATATCAAAGAAAAATGGCACCCTAGGTTATATGGTTAAAAAAATTTGTTTTTAGGGGGGTCCATTTGGGGGGTCCCCGGGGGGGTGGTACCCCCAAATTATGTCAAAATATTTGTCTCTCAAATATCTACTGATATCAAAAAAAACTGGCACCGTAGCTTGAGCCGTTCAAAACTTTGATTTTTTGGGGCCCCATTTTGGGGGGGTTCCCGGGGGGGTGGTACCCCCAAATCATGTCTAAATATTTCTCTCTTAAATATCTACTGATATCAAAGAAAAATGGCACCCTAGGTTATATGGTTAAAAAAATTTGTTTTTGGGGGGGTCCATTTGGGGGGTCCCCGGGGGGGTGGTACCCCCAAATTATGTCAAAATATTTGTCTCTCAAATATCTACTGATATCAAAAAAAACTGGCACCGTAGCTTGAGCCGTTCAAAAAATTGATTTTTTGGGGCCCCATTTTGGGGGGGTTCCCGGGGGAGTTGCCCCAAAAAAATTTCAACAGACACATTTGCGTATGTACCTCAACAACTTCACACAAAAATTAGATTTCTATGTTTTGTGGTTTAGGAGAACTCGAGCGTACAAGATTTAGGAAGAAAAAAAAGGAAAAAAAAAGGAAAAAAAAGGAAAAAAAAGGAAAAAAAAAGGAAAAAAAAAAGGAAAAAAATAAGAAAAAAACCTCATCGCGGCCGAAAGTGGGTTGGTAGGGATGAAAGCGTATCTTAAGACATATAACCATGAGAAATATTTTTCGCCGTACTTAAGCCGTTTTTGACTTAGACCGCTTTTTACGCCAAACTTTCGGGGCGGTTTTCGGGTCATAAACCCGAAGTCACGTGACCGATTGTCTCGAAATTTGGTACAAACATAAAACTCATTAATCTCAAACTGCTGTCAAAATTTCATGTAGTTAGACCAAACGGTTCTCGAGTTATAAGCAAAAGTCTGAAATCTCGCACTCATTAGTTAGAAAATGGCCGAGTAAAAACAAAGGAACACGCGACGCGAGCGTCGGTCGTTCCAATTATAGTTCAATTTTAGCTAGTGTAAACCACCGGAATTGGCTGGATGATTTACCGCCTTTAAAAAGTTTGCATGCTGCGCCAGATTATCTGGCGCACATATTTACGAATTCTCGCGCCGTTCTGGCGCAGAAAAAAACAAATGTAGCTTAGACGTGGCACAAAACTTATTTCATCTGTAGGAATCTGAGTTTGGTGAACCCAATCCTAACGTAAATTTCTGTAATATTTGAGTTCGTTCTTTTCTTCCAATTAGCACCACAACTTAAAAACTTCCTCGTTGTTTAATGGCAGTAAAAATAAAAAAAGACATAAAATCACTGAGGTCCTTACAGGACAACGGAAAAACCAGATAGAGCATTCCTTTTACAATTTACATAACATGCTGCGTGAGAACAGGCTCACGTGACTGCACAATGTTTCCTAAAATGGCATGATAATCGCTAGATCGCAACTTTTAGTCAAATAAGCGTTCATCACGCGTTTAAAAAAAAAACTGTTGTTGCGCACTGAAACGTACTCTTGAGCAAAACACAAATGACTGTGGTTCAATACAGCACAGAATCACTACACTCTCTTAGTCCATAGATAATAAGATAACGCTTCTGCAAGATCTATGGTCATTAAGTGTCAATTTATTCATGTACCAGTACACATAAACATAAAAATTTTCAATTGAAATACTAGAGGTGGAGTCCTCGAGGACGTCCTTGGCCTCGAAGACACATTTTGATGTCCTTGGCCTTGGCCTCGTAGGTCAAGTCCTTGGTCTTAGCCTCAAAGCCTCAAGTCCTCGAAATTGCCTTGTACTCGGCTCGAGGACAGCACTACTATTTGAGTTGTTAAAAGTTTGTTGAGCGCCTGAAAAAATTTTACGAAAACGCTTTTTTCTGATGATCACCTGAAAACTTTTTTGAAGACTTTTTTTCTTTTTTTTTTTTTGAGAACGCCTGAAAAAATTTTCTGAAGACCTTTCGTTTTGGAGAGCACTAGCTCTTGTTTTCTTGGTCCTTGGCCTCGAGCATTCCTGTCCTTGGCCTCGAGAGTGTCTGTCCTCGGTAGGGCTGTTCTTGGCAGAGGAGGACACAAGGCTCGAGGCCAACGCCAAGGCCAAGGACACAAAAAAATCCGAGGCCAAGGCCAAGGACAGCCTTTCCGAGGACAGACACTCTCGAGGCCAAGGACAGGAATGCTCGAGCCCAAGGCCAAGGACCAAGGACACAAGTGCAAGTGCTCTCCAAAAAAAAAAAAAAGTCTTCACAAAAAATTTTCCTGCGATCTCCATAAAAAAACGTTTTCTAAAGAATTTTTCAAGCGCTCCACAAAATTTTAACAATTCAAAAAATAGTGCTGTCCTCGAGCCGAGGACAGGCCAATTTTCGAGGACTTGAGGCCTTGAGGCCAAGGACTTGACCTTCGAAGCCAAGGCCAAGGACTTCAAAATGTGTCCTCGAGGCCAAGAACATCCTCGAGGACTCCACCTCTGGTTCTTGGCCTCGGATTTTTTTGTGTCCTTGGCCTCATTATTATTACTGGGCAGCGGTGCAAGCGAATCTGCTACCTTTAGGTAGAGTCCACCTACACGTTGCGTAGGCCTCGTTTGGGCCCATTGCAACTGCAGCTGCTGTTATTGTTATTTTGTTTGGTTACTGGTCGAACTCAGAAAGCCTTCCAACTTCCTTTAAGTACGTTGCTAGTTTGTTAATATCCCTGTAAACATGCTAATATTGGGACAATATTGTTTCGATATTGTCTCATATAGTCATTCTGTATTGTATTGATATGGGGTTTTGATATTGACACAACATAGGTTTGCTCATCGGCGTTATATTGTTCGATTAGAGATGGCAACAGCGCAGCGTACGCGGCCGCGCGCTGTTGTTGGTGCACCGCGCCGCGCAGCGTGGCAACTAAAATCTGCATTACGTCACAGCATCAGCGCAGCGCCGCGTACAAAAATTTTTTTACATTTTTTTTACAATTATTGTTGGTGATTTTCTCTTTATGAACAATAATAGTTAGTCTGGATGTAACTATTATACGGTATGAATTGAAGACAATGCATGCTACTACAACAAGAAAAGGTGCCTTCAGTTCAAATTTATTTTTTCAGAATTCGGAGCATCCAAGAATCGGCTATTTTGGCTACAAGAAACTTAGTTTTGATCGGCTGAATGTGTTTTTTTTTTGACACCAACAAAAAGATTTTGGTTTTGGTAGGCTAGACTAGGAAAGGTTTAGGACGTTGGGTGAGCAGGGGTGCCGATCTTCGTTGAGCATTGGGGGGGATAACTTGCAATTTTACCCCAAGTTTTCCCTATTTTCAACTTTGGGGGGATGAACCTCGACCACGATTTCTTTCAGGTGAGCAAATTAAGTGAAGACCAAAAAAAAGGTCTTCACCTAAAGAAAGAAAACCTTGTTCTCCAAATTCTAGTGGAGACCTGTGCTCAAATGCACACCCAAGTCAAATTATTGGGGGGATACAGGTGCAGACTATACTCAAATTATTTGGGGAGATACAGTCAAATTGGGGGGATATATCTCCCCATCCCCCCCACTTGGTTTCGGCACCCCTGTCAGAGAGAAGATGAAACAAAGGCAGACAAAAGTAGAAGAAACAGATTTGTTGGAAACAATCATCAGAGTAGAGGCACAAAACAAAGCCTAGTGACACACCCTTTCTTTACGCAGTAGGCTTATGCCTATGGTATTGGTACAAGCCCAAGGCTAGACAACAGTTTCTACTACACATGCGCTTGCATTTCAGAGTGAAAGAGTTAGTTCGGTGTAGCCTATTCATCAACAGGTCATGGCATCAAGAATTAGGCTTTCGGTCCTATGTCTGGAGCCTATCTTATATACGTAGTAGCAAAATTTATTCCACAATCCAACACACATGCAAACGGCAAAGGTATTAATAGTTAATACATTGGGTAGTTTCATACAAGTGTAGTAGCTTGTGACAGCATGCAGAGCACGTGATTCCTTATATTTCATTAATTGAGCTACTGGTTCAGGATTAGTACAGTAGTTGCATGAAATCATCAGGTAGACTGGTACTGGGTAGATTGTTTTTGATCGCCAAAACATGGTGCAGAAAAACTGATAGCAAGCACACACAAGGCAGATTAAACCTGAAAGCCTATAATTGAAACGACTGATCTCACATCGCGTGTTTTTTAGTTTTTAGTCGGCCATTTTCAAAGTTAACGAGTGCAAAGTGTCAGACTTTTACTTATAACTCGAGAATGGTTTGGTCTAGCAGCATAAAATTTTGACAGCAGTTTGAGATTCATAAGTTATTTGTGTGTGCCCAATTTCAAGGCAAAGAGTCCCGTAACTTTAGGTTTAGGACCTGAAAACTACTTCAAAAGTTTGGTATAAAAAGCGGTCTTATTCAAAAACGGCTTAAGTACGGCAAAAAATATTTAACATGGTTATATGTCGTAAGCAGGGTGTCGAACCGAACCTGAACCCGAACCGTAAACCCAAATGAACCGTTTCATTTTGGTGAACCCAAACCGAACCTGAACCAGCAAACTTTTACTTCAGTGAACCTGAGCCAAACCTGAACCCTCAAAATTGTGCTCAAGTGAACCCAAACCGAACCTGAACCCCAAACAAAAGTAAGAATATATTTTTCCATATCCGGATGCCGCTGGCGCTGGTACACGTACAATAAGAGCAGTGGTGATCATCAACAAGATCAGCAATTTCTCCTTTTTTTTTCTGGATGAAACGAGTAACGACAGTTAAATTTTAAGTCAATGAACCCGAACCGAACCTGAACCAGTAATATTTTACTTGAGTGAACCTGAACCAAACCTGAACCTCGAAAATGGTGCTCAAGTGAACCCGAACCAAACCTGAACCGCTAAAATATTTTGAGCAGGAGCTAAACCTGAACCCGAACCGTTATTTGAAACGGTTCGACACCCTGGTCGTAAGATACTTTGTCATCTCTACCTACAGTTTTAGCCGCATAAAGTTTTTTTTCTTTTTTCATTTTTTGCTTTCTAAATTTTGTGCACTCTTCTTCTCCTAAACCACACAACATCTATATCTAATTTTTGTGTAAATTTGTTCGGCTGCAAATGCTATTTTGTCTCCTGAAATTTTTTGAGGCTTCTCCCCAGAACCCCCCCAAAATGGGGCCCTAAAAAAACTAATTTTTTTAATTGCTCAAGCTAGGGTGATAGTTTTTTGTTTTTATTGGTAGATATTTAAGCAACAAATAGTTTGACATAGTATAGAGGTACCTCCCCCCAGGGGCCCCCAAATGGACTACCCAGAAATTAGTTTTTTGAACGACTCAAGCTAGGGCATTACTTTTTTTATACTGGCAGATGTTTAAAAAACAAATATTTTGACACGGTTTGAGAGAGCAACTCTTTTGAAAACTCTCCAAAAATAATACCCAAAAAATCAATTTTTTTATATGTCGTAAGCTAGAGAGCTAATTTTTTCTGATGTTAGTGGAAATTTAAAAGATATTTAACTTGCGGTGCGGCGCGGTGCAGCGTGAACTTATTTGTGTTTGAATGTGGTGCGGTGCAGCATGCGGACAAAGTTTGCGGACGCAGCGCAGCATGCGGATGCATTTTTTGTTATCCGCGCCATCTCTAGTTTCGATATCGTCATCCAATGCTGTCTGTATGTTGGCTCATATAGTTACGACATAGTTTTCCTATACTGGATCTGTTTAACAATGCTGGAACCCAGATTGGGTTAATATGGAGTTGCTATAGTCACCCTATATTCTTTATATAGTCTTGTACTGTTGCGGTATTGTAGCAATAGCACGTTTTGCCGCTTCCATAAATTGCAGCATTGTTTCTCAATTACAGCGCACCAATCAAATTTGCCCATTCTTTTTATCACTGTGACGCTCTTGTCAACTTGACGTAACAATGATGTACAATGGCGGTTGGTATATAAGGCTGGAGCGAGCCATCATTTACTCCTTATTATTCAGACAGTCAGAGAAACGATTTCGTATGTTTTGTTTACTACGAATACATTAGCGGGTAAAACCATCAATCTCCTTTACCTCTGATTAGACTACGGTAGAACCGCTACACTGGTGACCCCGACGTGATTGGATGGTCGGCGCTCGAGACGACGTTAGCAGGCCCCTTCCCACCACTGCTTTCAGAAAGGGGGAAGTGTGTCGCAGTTCCTGCTTCATCCAGTGGCGATGTGGAAACTAGCATGGAAGTAACCACAAACGAAAGATAATTCTAACTGATGGCTTCTTAAATCAACAGATCATAGCAGCTCATAGGCTGCGCAGTCGAGCCGGTTAACCGCAATCGGAGCGCACTCCCTTTTGACACGCTACAATATGGTCCTGCTTTTATAGTCATGTACTGTTACGACTAATAATTGTGCATTTGCTAATGCTAAAATCTTTCTTGAGTTAAGTTGATACAACGTACAGTATACAAATAGCAAAACAAGCAAATATCAAAAAATGTAATACATAAAACGAATAGAAATGTGCAGATGTAATAAAACACATCACACAGCAGCCTTCACGCTCATTCGTCGATTAGATTTTGATTACCAGATTTTTTTCTTCTGCCTCATTGGTCCCGCCAGTTCCTCATCCACGTGCTCGCTTCTTTTTCAACAGCATTTTCATCAGAACCCTTAGTATGAGGATTCTTCAACACAGCTTCTGCAAACAAACACACGAAATCGTGATCTATATATTATAGTGTTTGCATGAAAAAACCGCTTAGACTAGCGACTTCGATTTCCTTAAAACAACCTCACCTCAAAGTAATAGTCGTAAAAAATTTTGAAGGATTAACTGCAAGGAAAAGACAGAGAAACAATTAAAAGCATACTTGTTGGCAATGTTTTAAAAAACATAGGAGTAGTTTCTCAAGGGGAGCAGACATCGACCCTCCAAACACTTCACCTAAGGGGTGGTTGGGGTGGAGAGAAAAAGTTTGAACATAACAATGGCAAATCAGAGTTAAATATAAACAGGATTATTTTCATCAGTATCTGCTACAACACGTTCTTAATGCTGGCGCAATGACAAAAGAGTAAACGCAATTAAAGCATCCTTTTTGCTATCGGTGGGCTTGGGACTACTCTCTTATCAAGCATATCAGTACCAAAATAGTTTTAGAAAGCTTCATATTTAATGTGTTAAGTGGCCACTTTAGTAAAGCGACAGTTAACGGCTCCACCTTAATGTAGTGGACTATACGTGATTCTGGAAGCCCAAATGAGAAAAAACACACGACTACATCCAAGATTTCAACTAACTTGATACGTGCAAACAACAGGCCTACTTACTTATAACAGCGTTGCTTAAACGCTTATGTTGATTGAACGCTTCTTTCTGGACATCCGTTTTAAACGGTCCACTTTTTCCAGTCCAATTAACGCACTACTCGCAGAGACTGCTGGACATTAGTGTCTCCATGACACGCCAACTCACTGCTTTGACCAAAGAGCCACCAACGATTGACAACCGATTTACCTAAAGCAAATTCTCATGGATTACTACACTTTAAAACAAAGATACTACAATCGCAGACAAAGACTTACTCACGCACAAGACAATAATACTGCCCTTTCAACTCCGTTAAATTGTCAAAAAACAAATCAATACACTGTAGTGTTGGCTATCTTTTCGATTTAGACGCAAACTTAAAAGAGCGAAGTTTCAAATGCTTTTTAAAAATTTGAAAAAATTCCGCTTTTGGCTTTCACAAAAGCTGCGCCCCTCTAAATGCATTACTTAAAAAATTATCTAGCAATTTGCAAACAGGTTTTGCAATTTTCACCCAAATTTGAACGTCTCCAAAACGCATCTGCAATGTGTGATTGTTATTAACAACTTGAAACCGCTACAAAACGAAACGTGGCTGTTGGCTTCAAATGCTGCCGGGAGTAACTGTGACTGATATTAAGCAGTAACACCAACTTCAACTTGAAGCAAATGCTGCTAATGACATCTCACTCAACTTTTGCAGACGTCCGAAAGTTGGGTGTAAATCACAAAACATCTTAACAAAAAGCTTGACAATTTTTTAAATAAAGATTAGATAAAAAAGTGCGCAATTGGTGCCAATTTTTAAAAAATTTTTCTTCATTAAAATATATCAACCTAACCACGAAAGTATGCAAAATTGATCGTCATCATCATCTCTTTCATTCTCACTGTTATCAGTGTCCAAATGATAATAACTGCTAACAGCACTGCCAGCATAGTGTAATTTCCTATTCTCATTGCTTTGCACAACTGGCACTGCAGTATTATCATCTACCAGTACATTTTCACACATAGTATGGCTTTGCATTACAGGTTGGCCTACAGTAACATTTTTCTCCTCAACATTTTCATTTGCTCCAAGATCTTTTGACGTAAAAGCAGATAAATTACAAGCAGGTTGCTTGGATTTTTCTTTTCCAGCTCCTTTTCCATGAGCCAGTTTATTGATTTTCCTCCGCTTTGACCAATATGAAGACATTGCACGATATTTCAACTTTCAATGCTAGCATACCAGTAGGTATCACCCTAAAGAATAGGTAGCGGCTATTTCGAGCCAAGTCAACTGACCACGAACCAACGGTTTTGTTACAGTGATTTCGTCACAAAGTGAGGGTTTGGGAAAGATGGCTCTGGGGATAGTAAAAATATATTTAGGATTATTCTTTTCATCCAATCAGCGTCGTTTGCAGTCAGTTGTCGTGGTCCCATGGCTATTTTGCCTCTCGAGGCAAAATAGTTCTAAATGCTATTTAGCCTCATGAGGCAAAATAGTCCTAAATGCTATTCTGCCTCTAAACAAAAATAGTTCTAAATGCTATTTTGCCTCTGGAGCAGTGGTTCTTTACCTAACGTTACAGTACTTATGTTGTCGCCCCTAAAATAGTTTTAATGTATATCAATCAGGCTACTCTTTATACAAAAACAGCAACTATAAGAGCTGCCAATCCAAAATTAACACACAGAAAGACAAGGTAATTTTTTATTACAAATGCATTTGATATTTAATGGGAAGTTTGATGTTGCTTTTTTGTATTAAGCGTTTCAACTTCTAATCTAGGCTGAGTGGGGTGTAGTTAAGTACCGGTATGAGTCGTTGCTTTTTTGCGGAACCTTTGCTACTCGTGTATGAGCATGCGTGTGCTCTCTCCTTCTCTATGATCTAAGCTATTCCTCAAATCTAGCCCTAACCCTAATAAGTGCATGCACGAGAGGAGCAAGAGTGTGCGTAAGCTCATACACGAGTCATAGAGATTTTAAAAAAAGCAGACGGCTCATACTTAACAACGTCTGGCTGAGTGCAGCAAAGAAAACATCACAGACCATAATCAATCTTAAGCCTAAATTATTCCTGAAGTGAAATAGGC
Source organism: Trididemnum nubilum (assembly GCA_963965965.1). Taxonomy (NCBI): domain Eukaryota; kingdom Metazoa; phylum Chordata; class Ascidiacea; order Aplousobranchia; family Didemnidae; genus Trididemnum; species Trididemnum nubilum. Next base: position 19,163 of record CAWYPQ010000205.1, read on the forward strand.
AGAACTAATTTAATAGTTCACAGAGACATCACGTCTTACAATCCTACTTCATTTGACAACACCTTAATGCTGTCTCCGCGTCGAAATGGGTAATCATTTCAACCCCTAGTGACGCAGGTGAGGCAGAGCCCCCTATCGCGGGAGCATTCCCGTGTTTCGAAGTCAACTGACTTCATCATCAGTGTGAAGAGGAGTCGACACAATGCAAAGAATTTTGATCCCTGAATTAGGCTCAATCAACCGGTAAATTTGAATAACCAAGCTATCGGTATAGGCTAACGTCTTCATCTCGTAACTTCAGCTGCTAAAAAGGCAGACCCAATTTTTTTTTCCCACGTACTGCTCTGGACTCGAGTTTCGCGTAATACCAACGCTCATTGGCAGAGCTGACGTTTAAACCAAAATTCAAAAACTAAACTAAGCTTGCCTGCAAACCGAAATTCAAAATCTGAGTAAACTAGCCCATAAAGTTAAAATCAAAATAGGATTGTGAAACATAATCGCAAATGTGACCATGGTAACCCGGAAAAAAAAACAACTCTGGACAGGGGGACCAAGTGGGCTAATAGACAGGGATGAAAAATCTTAAGCCTGTTTTGATACTTTGTCTTTATGGACACCATTGAAGAAAACCCCACTTCAGAGCAATAAGTTTAAGGAAATGGAATGAAACTCAAAGCTTTTATTGAAAGGATGGGATGTTCATATTTAATACGGGAATCAGTCCAAAGTTTTTCTGTATCTTCTCTGGTTAAATCATCTTCGCGCTGTAGAAGAAATTCCATTTTTGCTACCATGTCATCATCATCATAAATAGAGCTTTCGTCACCTGAAAATGGCTTGCTAATCCACAAACAATTAGGCCCATGTCCCTCAAAATTCCAGGAAAATATTGCTTAATCACAAGATAACAAATGCTCCCCTCACACCTATTACTCTGTACTAACTGGACTAGACTATCAATTGTTTGTGAAACAATAGAATTTAAAAGACCCTATAATTTTGACTAATTAGTATTAATTTAAAGTATGACATCATAGAATACATAGTGACAGTGAAGCAAAATGAAATGTTTAGAGTAGGTAGCCCCACATGATAGCCATGGAAGATTTTTAGTTTTTCGAATGCCAAGTTACCCCTTTGGGGGTATTTACCCACAGATTAAGAACCACTGCTTTAGAACCAAAATAGCCCTAAATACTATTTTGCTATTCTAAACACTCTCCTAGTTGTGACTTAGGCCTCCCTAACCCTAACCTTAGAGCAATTTTGCCTCTATTAGGAAGGTTAGGGAGGCCTAAGTCAATGACCAGGACAGTGTTTAGAATCGCAAAATAGTATTTAGGGCTATTTTGGTTCTAGAGCAATGGTTCTTAGCCTGTGGGTAACCACCCCCAAAGGGATAACTTGGCATTCTAAAACTAAAAGGGGTAATGTAATTTTTTGAAATTAAAAAGAAATCTTCTATGGATATTGTATGGGGCTACCAACTCTTAACATTTTATTTTGCTTCACTATCACCATGTATTCTATGATGTCATAGTTTTATAGTAATTAGTCAGAATTATAGAATCTCTTTAAATTCTTTTGTTTCATAAACAACTGATAGTCTATTCCAGTTAGTAATATGCGTGACGTGAGTGGAGCATTTGTTATCTGGCGATTAAGCAATATTTTCCTAGAATTTTGAGTGACATAGGCCTAATTGTTTGTGGATTAGCAAGCCATTTTCAGGTGACAAAAACTCTATTTATGGTGATGATATGGTAGCAAAAATAGAATTTCTTCAACTGCGCAAAGATTCACGTCTTAAAACTGATTTCACAGGTGAGGGTATAAGAAAACTTTGGACTGATACCAGTATTTAAAATAAATATCCTTACCCTTCAATAAAAGCTTTGAGTTTCATTCAATTTCCTTCAAGTTATTGTAGTGACGTGGAGTTTTCTTCAATGGTGTCCATAAAGACAAACTATCGAAACAGGCTTGAGATTGATAATAATGGTATAAGATGTTTTCTTTGCTGCGCTTAGCCTAGATTAGAAGTTAGAACGCTTAGTCTAGTAACAAAAAAGCAGCATCAACCTTCCCATTGAATCAAATGCATTTGTCATAAAAAATTACCTTCTTTTAGTGCATGTTTATTTTGGATTGGAAGCGATTGTAATTGCTGTTTTTCTAAAAAGGGTAGCCAAATTGATATACAGGGTATCCCTAGTCTCTGTGCAATTTAAAAAAATTACTACAACATCAAATGATGAGATAACGCAATGAGAGTTGTTTAATGTTAATCTGTATCTCATAGTTTTCCTTGACACTAAAATTTATCGTTTGAGATGAAGTTTCAACGTGTTTAATGATTGAGTTTAATGAACCACAATAAAACTAGATTGGAGTTTGCCAGCAAACCCAGTGAACGACCGACGTGTAGCTAATGCTGTAATGCTCAAAAGTACTTTTTGTCTACCGTAAAATCAGCAATTATTTAAAAATATCTGATTATGGAACCTCGAGAAAAGTAGAGTCAAAATATTTGTCAGTTAAATATCTCCTGATATCACAAAACACTTGGGCCCTAGCTTGGGCCATTCAAAAAATTGATTTTGGGGGTCCCGGGGGGTGACACCCCCAAACTACACCAAAATATTTGTCAGTTAAATCTCTGCTGATATCATAAAACATTGGCACTCTAAGTTGAACCGTTCAAAAAATTGATTTTCGGGGGGTCCATTTGGGGGAGTCCCCGGGAGGGTGGCACCCCCAAACTATGTCAAAATATTTGTCTGTTAAATATCTGCTGATATCATAGAATACTGGCACTCTAAGTTAAGCCCATCAAAAAATTGATTTTTTGGAGGTCCATTTGGGATAGTCTCGGGAAGGTGGCACCCCCAAACTACGTCAAAATATTTGTCTGTTAAACATCTGCTGATATCAAAACAAACTGGCACTTAAGTTGAGCCGTTCAAAAAATTGATTTTTTGGGGCCTTATTTTGGGGGGGTTCTTGGTAGAGTTGCCCACAAAAATTTCGGGAGAAAAAATTGCATTTGCAGCTCAACAACTTTACACAAAAATTAGATTTCGATGTTTTGTGGTTTAGGAGAAGAGCGTACAAAAATCAGGAAGAAAAAAAAGGAAAAAAAAAGAAAAAGAAATAAACCTCATCGCGATCAAACGTGGGTTGGTTGGGATGAAAGGGTATATCTTAAGACATACAACCCTATGAAATATTTTTTGCCGTACTTAACCCTATATATACTGGGCTATTTTTACACCCTATTTGTACCGGGGGGGGGGCAAATTTGCCCCCCTATCTAAAAACCGATTGGTAAGTGATAGAAGTAAGATTTTTTGCATGTTGAAGCTATTTTTTCTAAAATTTCTAAAAATAAAAATTTTGAGGTTCTGACGTCACGCAAACAATGATGACGTCATCAAAACCAGTAAATCCTTATAACAGCATGCAAATTCGTCTAAATGTTGCAAAATATTATTTTCAGCTGAGACTTTTGTTATTTCAAAGTCATCTCTGACAAATCCACCGCAGATGATGAAGTCACATACATGATGACGTCATCATGCAGGATGAGGTCATCTTTAATACATTGCATTTATCATTATTTGTAATTTTTTGTAATTGAGATATTGCATAATTCACAAAATTTTGGAATACTGCTGTATTATTTTCATTATATCATTCAACAGCTGATGAAAATGAATATTTTTTATACAAATGCAATTTATTTGGAGAAACAGCAGAAAAATCAATATTTTTGAATTATGACGTCATCAATGACGTAATGATGATGCAATGTATTTGTCTGCAAATAAAATATTTTATTCCAACTAAAGATTAGCATTGATAATGAATACGCAGTACAATGAATGGAATAAGCGCACTGACAAGCATGCATTGGGCTCAAAACTGCATAAAACTCTTGGGGTGCCTCTAACAAAAGTAAAAATGACGTCACTTCCGGTTGTCCAGCTGACTCCAAAGTTACTGAAAATGTGTGTTATTAAATTTGATTTAAAGTCAGGCTGCATCAAAGCAAAAATTTTCTTTAGTTTAGGAGCTATAATAAAAAAACTAAGAGGGGGGCAAATTTGCCCCCCCGGTACAAATAGGGTTAAGCCGTTTTTGACTGAGACCGCTTTTTACGCCACACTTGCGGGGCGGTTTTCCGGTTCTAAAACCGAAGTCACGTGACCTATTGCCTCGAAATTTGGTACAAACATGTAACTCATTTATCTCAAACTGCTGTCAAAATTTCATGTAGCTAGACCCAACCGTTCTCGAGTTATAAGCAAAAGTCTGAAATTTCGCACTCGTTAGTTGGAAAATGGCCGAGTAAAAACAAAGGAACACGCGACGCGAGCGTCGGTTGTTCCAATGACTACTCCAGAAGAAAAAACCCATCAAAATAACATGTTCAACCAGCTTGTAATGCAAAACCACAACAGCGACGCAAAGTCGCGTGATTAGCATCACAAGCTGGTTAAACAGAATTAGCACAACAACCTTGACTAGTTCTGTTCAACCAGCTTGTGATGCTGATCAAGCAATTTCACGTTGCTGTTGGCGTTTGTATCACAAGCTGGTTGAACAGAAAAAAAAGACTTCGTTTTTAGTGAGGTGACAACCGTCACACGTCCCTGTTTCCATAAATTTCTACCATAAACAAATTGCAGGACGTGATGGTGGGTCCCTTCCATACTTAGTTCTGTAGTCTTGATGGGTCTAAACCATAGGTGGGCACAAGTCCGTTAATTGTTAAAACGAAGCTAACTTTTTCATTAACTCGTTAATCCATTAAAAAGTTTTTCATGTTAACGGACTAAATTAACTTCCGTTAAGTTCTGTTAACTTCCATTAAGGTTTTTATCGTTAATATCTTATATCATTCATTCATCGGACCGATACAAACCAGTTTGCACTGGTAACACTTGTTGCATATTAGCACAAGTTTTAAAGAAGAAAGCAAAGAAAGGAGCTCTCTTTTGTGGCAAATAATAACCTGCAACCTCATAGGTCTATGAATTATCGCTGTTCACAATTCCCAAAGATTTTCCGACCGCAGCTTCATTGTGCATTTGAACTTATTTTTATCTTGAAGTTAGATTACGCTGTAAAATATATCTTGAAAACACAATAAGACCACCATAGCAATAAATATTTCCTTACAATCAAAAGTTCAACACTCAACAGCGTCAATACGTGTTCTAGAAGCGAGTGAATAAAAAGAAATATAAATCATGCAAAATGTCAACGAATTAACTAACTTCATTAACTTCCGCTAATTAATAAAAATAACGGATTAACATTAACGCAGGTGTGAAGTTTGTTAACAAACTAGTGATTAACGAAGCTAACGTTTTGCATTAACTTGCCCACCTATGGTCTAAACACCTGAATTTCTCACTAAACCAAGATACACATTGCGCTTTTCCTAGAGTAGTCATTTCAGATTTTAAGGGGGTATATAGAACTCAATCATTACACTTGTAAAAATTTTATTTGAAACACATAAAAATTTTATCTGAAACAATAAACTTTAGTGTCAATGAAAAGTTTATGAAGTACTGATTAACATAAAACAACCCTCATTGTGTTATCTCATCATTTGGAGGCCAGTAGTAATTTTTTTTTAATTGTAAAAAGACTTTATGGACACCCTGTACATCAAAATAGTGTAGGAGTAACAACATAACAAAGATAAAGAAACGCTGCTCTAGAGGCAAAATACGGTCGTCGGGGGTGACTTTCAGGGTTGCCACATAAACTGCAAAATCAAATTTCAGGACTTTCCAGGACTATTTTGGGTCATTTTCCAGGACTGTTCAAGTTTTTTTTTACAAGACTTAAAATTTAATTTTAACTACAGTATTACTCTTTCATGCACCTACTTTTTTGTACTTGTGATTGACAAAAATTTTTGTGCAAAGCCAGAAATTTGCAATGGGAGGGCTATGCTTTGGGGTATGGGGACTTCGCCCAGGGGCCGACAGCTGACGGAAGCCATTGAGGGTCTGGGGCCAAAGCTCCCAGCGCTCAAAGACTTTTCAGTTTTTTTGCATTGATAATAACCTAATTTTAGGCCTAGTTTGGTAAAGATTATTGCTTTTAAAACATAGCATAAAAATTAGCACTGCAAAAACATGGCTAAACTGGTTGCATAACTGGGCTACAGTATGTGGGTGATGGCTAGAGCTCGACTGATATGACTTTTTCAGGCCGATACCGATAACGGATATATTTACGTTAATACCTACAAAAACTTTGTCACTATTTTTCAATTACCTTGACACTATACCCTTCACTAACCCTCCTCCAAAGAAATACCACTAAAAACACAAGTCATACTAAGCTAACAGAATGCAAACGCACTCGTGATTGCGCCAAAAAATAAACGGTTTAAAGTAATTGTGCTTAGCCGATATTTCATCGGCTGTAGATAGCCGATACGATATATCGGCTTGGCCCTAATATCGACTGATATTCATCGGTCGAGCTCTAATAATGGCTAATGGTAAAGCTTCAGTCCTAGCTTTATTTCCAAGCAGTAAACCACAAAATGATATCATTTGAAAAAGACAAACCTTGTTTGCACGCCAGCGTGTAAACAAAAATACACTGTCCTAGCTCTAGCCCAAACCCCAAACTGAAACCCTGGCTCTAACCCTAACGTTAATCCCTACCCAAACTCAAAATCTAAACCCTAACACTAGCGACAATAATTTAAAAAACAAAAGAGTAAATGAGCACCCACTATTGCTCTCTTATTCGCGTTAAGCAGAGCTCATTTGCACGCAAGAGTGCCAATAGGTACTTCCTTTAAAAAAACTCACAGTATAAATCCCAATTGTCTGTATTGTATAACACTAAATAAAGGTAATTTGGGAGCAGGGGTTAATGAAACGAGATTCGAGAGAGGTGATTGGCAATCAATAAAATTAGATACTGAATAGACCCCTTATAATTTTTTTTTTGACAAAACCTACATGAAGTATTTTGCATGAAGCGAATGAATTGATTATTTTGAGCCATTTTGAGTTAGTTGTTACTGATTTTATTTTTGAGCAATATTAGCCCCTCCCCTAAATAATGTTTCAAAAGTGGATTTAAATTATTTTAGCGTCGATATTCCTCTAAAAAATTTGCCTCCGAAGCATAGTGCGAAAAACGTCATATTTTTCTTATTGAGCATTTTGGTCAAAGGGCCAATGGGGGGCCTATACCCCTCTACGCTACTGCTACTATAGTATCTCATTGCAATAAACTACTGTCCATGAATTCACTCTCCCTAATAATATTCAATAATTTTTACAAACTGTAGGGTATACTGCAAAGTGCAAATATTGGCATTTTAACAAGGAAGTGCTTATTTGCACTCCAGCGTATAAGAACTGCTTAAAAAAACAAGAGAGCAAAGAGCAGAAGAATGGGCGCTGATTTACTCTCTTTCATTTTTTAAATTATCGTAAAGATTTGGATTAAGATTTTAAGTTTGGGTTAGGATCAACGTTAGGGTGAGAGCTAGGGTTACTTACAGTCTGGGTTTTAGATCTAGGGTTGGGTTAAGGCTATATAGGATATCAATTTTTTGTGCGCTAGCGTACAAATAAGCATCTTTTAGCAATACTTTAAAGCTTTTTGAAGAACCTTCACAATGCAAATTATTTCAACAATGGCTTTGTACAATCACAAGGTACCAGTTGTTAAAAAAAAAACTTCACATTCTGTTCTGGTAAATCACGGGAAAACTTTCCAAAATTTTTCCAGGACTTATAAACAAAATTCAAGGACTTTCCAGGACAGCAAAAAAAAATCCAGGACTTTTCCAGGATGTGGCAACCCTGGACTTTGATCAGCGGGGTGACTTTGATCACCTGGGGTGACTCTGATTTGTACCAGAAAACAATTACAAATAGCAAAACCCTTTGTGGATATTAAGTCACGTCGTACTTTGAGTTATATGTGGGTTGCTTGGTCACGTGATAAAGTTGCTTGGTCACGTAATTACTATTTTTATCGCCAAAATTTCATGTGGCACCAATTTTGGCTTTTAGAATGTGGCAACTCGCCACTCCCATACAAATTAATTCCAAGTTAATGGAGAACAAAAATAAAGCAAATAATCAAACAATAATCAGCAGCACTTTTAGCAACATGGTACACTTTCCCTTGTCAGTCTTTACTTTCCCTCATTAATTTTGTTATCCAATTTCTAGTCTTCAGGTCTTCATTTTCAAAATCAAACACACATTATCAAGCCACCTAGCATAAATGTGCAACGTAATAGTGGTTGCAAGTTAAAGGCGATGAATCATCCAGCCAATTCCGGTGGTTCACAATAGTTAAAATTGAACTATAATTTTTGATATTTATTGTTTCAATTTTGAGGCTGCAGTTGCAAAGATATTTAACAAATACTAAAACATGTCCCCGAAAAAAGTGTTAGTAAACTTTGAGTTTTGTTCTTCCCACCAAAACCACAGTTCTCTAGACTATTAACCAGAGGTGGGCACAAATAACATTATATCTAAAGCGCAGCGCAACAAAGCGCAACGATCTTTTTAAAGGCGGTAAATCATCCAGCCAATTCCAGTGGTTTACTATCGCTAAAATTGAACTATAATTTTTGATACTTTTTGTTTTGATTTTAGGGCTGCGTTTGCAAAGATATTCAACAAATACAAAAAAGATGTCCCCCCGAAAAAAGTTTTTGGAAACTATGAGTTTTGATCTTCCCGCCAAAACCACAGTTCTCTAAACTATTAGGCCTACTGTTATCGTATTAAACTATTAGGCCTAACTATCTCTAAACTATTAGACCGCATAGTTTAGAGATAGTTAGGCCTAAACTGTTTATGAATAAACTATTTAGAAATAAACTATCTCTTAAACTATTAGGCCTACCACAGTTCTCTAAACCATTAGGCCTACTGTGGTTTTGGCGGGAAGAACAAAACTCAGAGTTTCCAAAAACTTTTTTCGGGGGGACATCTTTTTGTATTTGTTGAATATCTTTGCAACCGCAGTCCCAAAATTAAAACAAAAAATATCAAAAATTATAGTTCAATTTTAGCTATTGTAAACCATTGGAATTGGCTGGATGATTCACCGCCTTTAACCAGTGAAAGCGCAGCGCAAAATGTGCAATTGAATTTTTTAATTTTTGAAGCGCAGCGCAACTTCCGCAATCAACTTTTTGATTCAGTTGAAGCGCAACGCAATTGCGGAACGGCATTTTTGTATCAAGCTAAAGCGCAATCTAACTTCCGCAATCGAAATTTCACAACACAATGCAAATACAGCATTTTTGGCACTTTTACGCAAAAAAGGGTGAATACTATGCAAAAGACCGATGTTTATCAAAATTACAATCAAAATGGAACAAAATTAAGTTCAATACATAGAATTCCGCTATT